>ARYC01017152.1:0-18110 GCA_000711775.1 Oxytricha trifallax
ATCTTATTTTCTACATTATCAGAAAACTGGAAAAATTGGCTATAAAATTCTTTTTTGATCTTTTCAAAATATTTTTCATATTCATTTTAATTTCGAGAGTAATTATGTGATCGATTTAGCATCATCGAAAAACTAATGAGTCCAACTCCAAACTTTGTTTACATAATATCATCAATTTCATTTTCATTAACATCTATGTCACAAATATTTTGAAATGTTTATCCGAGATGTTAGATTATCAGATAAAAATAAATATTAATTATAATTTGATTGATAAATGGCAGCTCTTATCAATATTAATTTCATGAGTTTAATTGGATTAATAGATATTAAATATTAAATTTAAATTATAGAAAGAGCTTCAAAATAAATATCAAAGTTTTTGAATGATTAAACTTTTAATTTCTTAATTTAATTTGATTTTTTAGCTAAAACTAGAGCTAAAAGGCATGAGATTTCATGTGGATCTATTTAATAATAAATTTAAAACAATATTAAATATTTTTTAATAATTCGTGATTTATCTGAAAATATATGTTGTTTTAAAATTTATTTAAACAAATATATAAACATAATTTAGGAAAAAATTCATTCAAAATTCTCAATGATGTGAATTTATATACTTGACAATTTTTTCCAGTTTTTCTAGAATAATGAAATTCTTTTAAATATAATACAAAAGATTTTTTACTTTAATTCAATATAAATTTTATATCAATATTCAGATAATCAAATTTGTTACACTTTAAAAATACCTAAATATCAATTAAATAATATATTTATTAATTTTCATATTTTATGATAAATAATATTGACAATAATAATATTAATTGGATTTATAATTTAATTAAAACTAAATGGATTTTTATCAGATTAAATTCTTTGAGATTTTTTAGTTTTAGTTAAATTTCTTAATGATTTGATGTAAATTTATTTTAAGTTTAATGAATCCTCTATAAATTTAATGCAACTCATTTTGTTAATTAAATTACTTAATGATTGACATTTAATCGTTTCAATTTTTGTTTTATCTATATGACTATTATATTAAATAAAATAATTTTTAGTATACATTTCAATTTATTATAACCGAGGTAATTTTTCCAAATACCCCCCCCACCATGAAAATACCTATAAATGATATTTTATATAAGTATTTAAAATAGTTTTTCAATTATTAGAGCAGCTGTACATTTTAATAATTATTTTTCATTTTTAATTTCTTTAGTAGTATACTGATAATTGAATATATTTCAGAAATTTACAAAACATATAAAAATCTATATATAAAACATTGAATATAGCTTTTATAAATAATTTTTAATAATACAATTAGAAATTTATTATAAGAAATATGCTACTTTAATACTAAGATTTTAGACTAAATTTATATTAATTATTTCTAAACAATTTATATTTAATTATAATGAAGAAATCAATAATAAATTCGTCCATTTTCATATTCTAGTCAACAATTTCGAATGATTATAAACCAAGTATCATCATATTGCTTAGAAAATTCTAGTAAATCTCATCTCAAACTAATGTGCTATCTATATCTCTTAACTCTACTTCTTTAATATCATAGGATTGATTTGTGAAAAATAGCATTAAAGCTAAAAGTTCTGGTCTATTGTCCGGTGCGTACCTCAATATAATTCTTACATCATATGTCAAAACTTTTGGGGGATCATTTATGAATCAAATCTACAATACTAGAACTAAAGATGTTTTTGAGCTTTTAATAAGTAGGGTACATTTTCACGAGGGTTGGAAAACACGTAGAATCTATTTTTAAGAGATATTTATCTATAATGTTAAAAACACACAAACATATCTATTAATAAAAAATAAATTCTTCGTATTTTCCGCTCCTAAATTTACCAAGAGCAGGTACTCTAATTTATCTAAACTTAAAAAGCATCTTTGGTTCAGGTATTGTCGTTTTGGTTCGAAATGGCACACCCCAACTTTCTTTAAAACTTAAAATTGCACGAGAGTATTTTACAGATCCATTTTATTTTGAATAGTGATTGCAACTATGTCCTTATATCTGTTTTAATTCTCAGTTATTTATACTAAGTTTTTGCATTAAACAATTCCAGCGAAAGCTAAACTTCTAATTAAAAGCTAAGCCTTCATCTTAGGTAGATATGAAAATATCAAAAGCTCTACAGGTTTACTTTTGAGCTATTAAAATATGTGAATTGATCTGATTTTCTAAGATTTTTAATGCTATTAAATATCTTAGATTCTCTAGATTTCACTTTATTTCAACTCTTCTGGTTCTATAATTCTTGCTGTAAGTGCAATGTTTGAAGCTATATCATTTGGAATTTGATCATGCTAGACTTTCAAGACTAAATGTGTATTATTTTCTCGCTATTTATAAAAATATAAAAATTATAAATAAGTGAGTTTTAAAACTATTTTAATAGCTAGTTTAGCATTGATTCACGACTCTAATTTGATGGGTCATTCTCAAATTTAATATTGAATGTATTTTCCATTTATTACTTAAAATTAACTTTGATATTATTAAATCTGATTAATATATACAATAGATTTTCATTTTTCAATTTTGCAACAAATATTTCATCATCGATGTAAAAGTTAGATAAATTTATAAATTATATTTTCAGTCATAAATAATTATTAAGATTATCTAAAATATTTTGATACAATTTTCATATAATTTAACTTTAATCTAAACAATGTTATTTAAGGCTTTTCAAAAGAAAAAGAATATTTAGATATAATTAAAATGCACTTGTGTTGAGAAATTTAAATAAATTCTACAAATTGAGAGAGTAGCTTCTTTCACTGAAATTATTGTGACTTAGGTTTACATATTTAAGTTAAGTTAGATGTTCAAGCTGTATGGGGCTTTTAACTTAATTCTAAACCAAGTTAATTTTTATACTCTTATAAATATAATCTTAAGTTTAATAGATTATAAATATTAATATTAAGTCAATTGTAAATAAAATGTGATAATTACGGTATAAATATGAGAGAAGAAAATTTTAAGATTTCTTGTTGCTCTAATTATCATCATGAAGTCAGAATTCAATTTTTTGTTAGAAGCATTTAAAAAGTATCTAAAATACATTTATTATTTTATTCTTAACTTTCTACTAGTTTGACTAGATAAAATAATGATTTCAATAATTTTTTCTAAATAGTAATGTCAAGGTGAGAGAAATACCACTCCTTATTTACTACAAATAATTTTATTTCCCAATAATATTTAAGTTTATATTCTTCCACGTTTTAGTTGATGCTTATCCCATGGCTATTTTATCTAATAAGGTTTGAATAAGTTGGAAAATTTTCCATTATAATTGAATTTTTTATAGTTAAATATTCTTAATTGATTGATTAGTTTAAAAATTTTCAAAAACAAGCTAGTTTTAAGTCATTGATGTTAGAATTATTTTTATTGAATCGTTTTTTTTATTGCTAAATTTCATAATTAAAACCAATATTCCCAAAGATTGTTTTTCAATTTAAATATATAAAAACAAATTTAATCTAATTCTCATTTATTTAATTCTACTAGATTTGATAATTAAAGTTTATATTGAAATGTTTAATAATTATTTTAGTACATCTGTATGAAAATATTTCCAGACCTTGTTTTAAAGTGTACATGAATTAGCACATTAAATATGACCTAAACTACACTTTCTTTAATTATTTAATCACTTCATTTAAAGCGAAAATTAATTATACTGGTTAGTTAGTTGAACTTTGAATCTTTTATTTTAAATATATCTACTAAAATGTTATAATGCCAAGTACAACTTAAAATTCTGATTCTACTGAAGTAATGATTTAAATTAAAATTTTAGATACTTGGAATTCATAACTATCATATCTTCAATAATTAGAGAACTCAATTTAAATTCTGAATCTTTATCGAATAGATTTCTATAATAATATATTAATTAAATATAATTATTTTATACTAAAATAGCTATTATTATAGCAACAGTCTGATTATTAAAAATAATAACATTAGTAAATAAACATAAAAATGAAAAAAATTAAAAAAAATGTTTCAGAATTTATATTTAAAATATAGAAATTGTGATTTAGTGTACTGATCAGAATACTAAATAATGAAGATTTGTATTTAAATAATTATTTCAATAATTTTATGAATTATATCAAATTGGTATTATACTGAGAGTTGAACAATACAATATTAAATGTTTCAGCTGTCAAGAACTTCTTTTAAATTGCTGATAGCTCAGGTTATGTTAATTTCTTACAAGATTAAAATATTTATAAACTAAAAAATTATAAGTTAGTTTAGTAAAATGTTGAAATGATAAATCGTAGTATTTATTTCTTTAATTTAATATTTAAATTTGTATTTTAAGTAAGAAATCTTATTGAGAATATTCATTCTTGAATTTACTCATTGTATTCTTATTCTATATTACGATTTCTTTAAGTTTTCTAAAATTGGAAAATTTAGGAAGACTGTAAAGATATATACTATTGGCAATTAATTTTATTTTAAATATATTTATATTTTACATTATTTTAATTCTCTTATTATATATACTTTTACCAATTAAATTCATTGCTATATACCATTTAAAATTAACTTGAAATAATTGTTGTTTTATTTGAAATTTCATTCCATTTTTAAAATTCATATATTTTACAATTATATATAATAAATCAGCTAACAAATGATCAATAATTTCTATTATTTTTATAACTACAATTAAATATATTCTAACCTATCTTATTTTTGAGGTTATAAATGAAACAAATTTTTTTAATGTACAGTTGTATTAATTAACTTGATGTTTACTTGTAAATCTTTTAATACTATTTCCTACTTATCAAAGAAATCAAAAAGCTCTAAGAAATTGTAATTCCTTATCATAATTTATCTTTTAAGCATTTCTTTTTGCCATTATTAAAATCTTTCATTTTGAATATGCTTAAAATTTAAATTTCTTGGCGGTTAAATATTTTGGATCTTATATAAATAAGATATAAAAATTAAAGATTATTTCTGAAAGGATTATTTCAATGATGCCTTAAAAATTCTTAACTGCTAATTAGTTTCTAACCAACTTCCTAATTAAAGTTACTTACAAGGTGAATATTAAATTGTTAATTTTTCTAAATAGATTATATTTTTTACATTATTCCTATTCTCAAAAATTACAAAGTTAACTATGAATTTTTTAAGCAATAACTTACAGAAAATTTTACTAATATATAAATGAGAATATATTTTAAATAACTTTAATAAATAAAGGAATATTTAAGAACTTAACTTTTAACTACGACTATTAATTCCTTTAAATAATTAATAAAAATAATTTGTCAAAAGTTAACTTAAAGTACACTATTCCCAATTAATTTCCTGATTAGTATTTTTACTGAATAAAATCTTAAATGTCTTATGAATGAGTTAAAATATCTGTAATATTCCAAGGTAAATCTTTCAGTTCTTCAATTAATAAAATTAATAAAAAATTAAACTATGATCAATTAAAAATTACAAACTATTTGTTTTTAAATTATGGCAAATGCTGTAAAGTATCTATCGAAGAACTTAATTGAGTCCACCTTAAACTTTTTAATATAATTTTATTTTTAAGCTAATACCAGAGCTAAATGACATTACAGCTCATTTGTGGATATTAAACACAAAAATTCTAATTTATAATTAAATTATCTCAAAATTTAAAATTATAGAGATTTTATCAGAAATGGATTTACTAACTTTCCTTTATAATTAATATGAAAGTTTACAATGGCTATTAAAATATATAAAATAATTTAAATAATCAATATATATATAACAAAATTCTTAGTAATTTTTCAATTAATGATTTGATAAATTTTTTTAAAATAAAAAAATGTTGAGAAAATCAGCAATTAAGTTTTTATTTTTTTTTATTCAGAAATAAATGAGCTTCCTCTTTATTATAGAATTATTACTAAAATAAAATATAGATTTATAGGTTTAATTCTATTTTCTGTAGAATATGAAAATTTATTATCGACTTCATGACTTTATTAATTCCCCAAAAGAGATTCTTAACTGAGGGTTTCCACACTTCTTTATGGGGTGGGGAAGTTTCCTGCACTGGTTCTTAATAAAACATTTTTAGGGAAGTTTCTTGCACTAAATTTATTTTTATTTTTTTCAATATTTTTCTGTTTCAAATATTAATTAGTGACTATTTGAATTGCAATTTAACACCGACACTTATAATCTCTTATTATATAATTAATTTTTTCATTAATTAAAAATATTTTAAAATTATAAATGTTTATTTTGATAGTATATAATCCAATTTAATTGTATTATTGGCTAATTTTATCATAATTTAATTATGTTTATATTATCAAATATCAATTAAACACTTAACTATTTAAGAACAAATAATATACGTGTATAATTCTATTAAAGTATTTCCTTGTAAATCAATAGTTCTATTAGCAATTTTATGTAAGATTTTTAAAAATAAAATAAATATATATGCAATAAAAAAGTGAAGGAAACTTCTTTATGAGCAGGAAACTCCTCTCTTTTATCAGATTTTAAAGTAAAATACTTAAGATTAGGAGCATTTTCAATAAATTTAATGAAACATGGAAAATTAATTAAATCAAGTGATGAGTTATACTTTATCTTCTATATTTTAGATACTTCAATTTGATTATTAAAATAGTTGAAATTATTTAGAAGTAACTAAAATCTTTTTTTTTTATTTTTATACTGAGACTATTTTATGCGATAACCAACATTTTAAAATTATATTAAATAATAATAAATACTCAATAATAAATATTAATGTAAAAATAATACAAAAATTTACACATATAAATAAGGGAGAATTTTCCTTTTTACCTTTAATTTTAATTTAAATGATAATGAAAAAACTCAAAATTTAATAGTTTAGCATCAAGAACTCGTCTTAAATCTCAAATTCATATAAACCTATAATCAAATTTTCCCACTTAAAATCTCTAGAAAACCAAGAATCAAAGAATTATTTTTATTCATATTTTAGAACAAGTTTTTTAATTTTGTGGGAAAGATTTTAGATAATTTCTATGTAGTGAAAGAGAAATCCAAAATTGGGTGGAGTTATACCTATTATTATTTCAAAGTCAAGGACAATATATTCTTTTGGAGTTTGAAATTTTGAAGCAATTTTCAACAAATCGTTTACATTTTATATTGTAATTTTAACTAAATCATTCATAATCCCAATAATCCGAGTAATAAATTTATAAATAGTATTTTTAATGATTTATATGGTGCAAACTTTATCTTAATATTGTTTAGTAGTATATTATTTTTTAAAATTGTAATTTTTATTTGATTTTCAAAATTTTTGGTCATTTTATACCAATGATTATATAACACTATTTCTTATGTTGTGATTATATGTGACAAATTTATTAATAACTAAAATATTGGACTTAATATTACGGTGATAATAATATTAAGCTTACTTTGTTAATTCTTCCAACTAAGTTTTCATCTCTAGTTTTTCTTTTGTCGAGCTTCTTCCTGAGTTGTTTTAAAATTGATTCTCTTATTTTAAATTTAGCACTACACATTCAAATTAATATATTTAACTATAAAATTTAATGTGATCTTAAAGAATTTAGACATCTTGTGAAGAATTAACCTATTTAAATGTTTTATCTATAGATGACGTTTATAAGTATAAATTAATATTATAATAGTTAAGGGTATTTTAAAGCTTCATAAAATAGTGACTTTCATAAAACCAGAAACATTAAGAATAATTATAATATTATAGAGTTTTTCTTATATCGATCGAATAATTGAAATAATGCAAATGATTCCGATTAGAAATCATACAAAATTTAGTAATAAATATAAACCAGGATGAGAATAAAAAAAAATTTATCAATAAAAACCGATAAAATAGAGCAAAAAATATAATAATATAATAAAATTATCAATAAGCAAGGAAATTTCTAAAAGCCAGCACAGCTATTATATATAATTGTAAAAATTATTATAATTGTTACTAATACTCAATCAATTTCATATAATATTCTAATCTATTTAATTTATTGCAATTGCTGGCTATTATAAATCAAATTACTAAAAGAGTATTGAGGTTTTTATTACGTCTATATTAATCTTTTAAAGATTAAACTAGACTTTGGCTCTAGACTATACCAGCGTATGCTAACCTTCTCAGTATGATTTAAGCCTCTCTCTTTGGTAAGTAAGAAAATATATTAATCTCCAAAGGTTTACTTTTGAATTGCTTAATTAAGTGAATCGAGCGATTACGCTTGAAATTCTGTAACTGTTATTCATTAATAGCATCTTGATTTTATTTCCTCAATATTTCTTATTATTTTTATTCTTCTGATTCATTAAAAAAAAATTCAAAACCTTCAGTTATTATTAATCTTTACCAGAAGGTATCTCGCTAATCTTATAATATATTTACTTGCATTTCTTTTTATTTTTAAATGAAATAAAAAATTAACATAAACAATTTTTAAATTATAAAGCTTGTTAGATGTCTGATTTGAAGTTTAGTTGCCTTTATATCCCATGTTGTAAGTATATAATATTTATTAATATTATATTTAAGTAAAAGCAATTTCTAAATTTTGAATGAATATCTATGTTATATTCAAGAATGGTAGGTTTAAAAATAAAGTTTTTAAGGACTTTAATTATAAGGTAAAAAATAAAAATGAGTCCTTAAACATCTCCTAAAAAATAAAGCTTAAAAGATTATATTATCCCATTATTATTTTTTTTATAAAACTTTTATTATATCAATTTCTATGAATTTAATTTTTTAAATAAAATAATGATTATAGCATCAAATGAATGATGTTAAACATAATCCTTAAAGGCTCAACTTCTAAATTTTTAAAGTAATGATTATATTTATTGTAATTTCCAAAGCAAATTAACTTAAGTTATGAGTGTAATTCTAATAAATAGAAACATTTGGTTTATTTAAACCTAACTATTATTTTTATAGATTTAGAAACAATAATATGAAATGTTATAATATAATCTCTATCTAAATCTATAAAAATAATAGTTAGGTTTAAATAAACCAAATGTTTCTATTTATTAGAATTACACTCATAACTTAAGTTAATTTGCTTTGGAAATTACAATAAATATAATCATTACTTTAAAAATTTAGAAGTTGAGCCTTTAAGGATTATGTTTAACATCATTCATTTGATGCTATAATCATTATTTTATTTAAAAAATTAAATTCATAGAAATTGATATAATAAAAGTTTTATAAAAAAAATAATAATGGGATAATATAATCTTTTAAGCTTTATTTTTTAGGAGATGTTTAAGGACTCATTTTTATTTTTTACCTTATAATTAAAGTCCTTAAAAACTTTATTTTTAAACCTACCATTCTTGAATATAACATAGATATTCATTCAAAATTTAGAAATTGCTTTTACTTAAATATAATATTAATAAATATTATATACTTACAACATGGGATATAAAGGCAACTAAACTTCAAATCAGACATCTAACAAGCTTTATAATTTAAAAATTGTTTATGTTAATTTTTTATTTCATTTAAAAATAAAAAGAAATGCAAGTAAATATATTATAAGATTAGCGAGATACCTTCTGGTAAAGATTAATAATAACTGAAGGTTTTGAATTTTTTTTTAATGAATCAGAAGAATAAAAATAATAAGAAATATTGAGGAAATAAAATCAAGATGCTATTAATGAATAACAGTTACAGAATTTCAAGCGTAATCGCTCGATTCACTTAATTAAGCAATTCAAAAGTAAACCTTTGGAGATTAATATATTTTCTTACTTACCAAAGAGAGAGGCTTAAATCATACTGAGAAGGTTAGCATACGCTGGTATAGTCTAGAGCCAAAGTCTAGTTTAATCTTTAAAAGATTAATATAGACGTAATAAAAACCTCAATACTCTTTTAGTAATTTGATTTATAATAGCCAGCAATTGCAATAAATTAAATAGATTAGAATATTATATGAAATTGATTGAGTATTAGTAACAATTATAATAATTTTTACAATTATATATAATAGCTGTGCTGGCTTTTAGAAATTTCCTTGCTTATTGATAATTTTATTATATTATTATATTTTTTGCTCTATTTTATCGGTTTTTATTGATAAATTTTTTTTTATTCTCATCCTGGTTTATATTTATTACTAAATTTTGTATGATTTCTAATCGGAATCATTTGCATTATTTCAATTATTCATCGATATAAGAAAAACTCTATAATATTATAATTATTCTTAATGTTTCTGGTTTTATGAAAGTCACTATTTTATGAAGCTTTAAAATACCCTTAACTATTATAATATTAATTTATACTTATAAACGTCATCTATAGATAAAACATTTAAATAGGTTAATTCTTCACAAGATGTCTAAATTCTTTAAGATCACATTAAATTTTATAGTTAAATATATTAATTTGAATGTGTAGTGCTAAATTTAAAATAAGAGAATCAATTTTAAAACAACTCAGGAAGAAGCTCGACAAAAGAAAAACTAGAGATGAAAACTTAGTTGGAAGAATTAACAAAGTAAGCTTAATATTATTATCACCGTAATATTAAGTCCAATATTTTAGTTATTAATAAATTTGTCACATATAATCACAACATAAGAAATAGTGTTATATAATCATTGGTATAAAATGACCAAAAATTTTGAAAATCAAATAAAAATTACAATTTTAAAAAATAATATACTACTAAACAATATTAAGATAAAGTTTGCACCATATAAATCATTAAAAATACTATTTATAAATTTATTACTCGGATTATTGGGATTATGAATGATTTAGTTAAAATTACAATATAAAATGTAAACGATTTGTTGAAAATTGCTTCAAAATTTCAAACTCCAAAAGAATATATTGTCCTTGACTTTGAAATAATAATAGGTATAACTCCACCCAATTTTGGATTTCTCTTTCACTACATAGAAATTATCTAAAATCTTTCCCACAAAATTAAAAAACTTGTTCTAAAATATGAATAAAAATAATTCTTTGATTCTTGGTTTTCTAGAGATTTTAAGTGGGAAAATTTGATTATAGGTTTATATGAATTTGAGATTTAAGACGAGTTCTTGATGCTAAACTATTAAATTTTGAGTTTTTTCATTATCATTTAAATTAAAATTAAAGGTAAAAAGGAAAATTCTCCCTTATTTATATGTGTAAATTTTTGTATTATTTTTACATTAATATTTATTATTGAGTATTTATTATTATTTAATATAATTTTAAAATGTTGGTTATCGCATAAAATAGTCTCAGTATAAAAATAAAAAAAAAAGATTTTAGTTACTTCTAAATAATTTCAACTATTTTAATAATCAAATTGAAGTATCTAAAATATAGAAGATAAAGTATAACTCATCACTTGATTTAATTAATTTTCCATGTTTCATTAAATTTATTGAAAATGCTCCTAATCTTAAGTATTTTACTTTAAAATCTGATAAAAGAGAGGAGTTTCCTGCTCATAAAGAAGTTTCCTTCACTTTTTTATTGCATATATATTTATTTTATTTTTAAAAATCTTACATAAAATTGCTAATAGAACTATTGATTTACAAGGAAATACTTTAATAGAATTATACACGTATATTATTTGTTCTTAAATAGTTAAGTGTTTAATTGATATTTGATAATATAAACATAATTAAATTATGATAAAATTAGCCAATAATACAATTAAATTGGATTATATACTATCAAAATAAACATTTATAATTTTAAAATATTTTTAATTAATGAAAAAATTAATTATATAATAAGAGATTATAAGTGTCGGTGTTAAATTGCAATTCAAATAGTCACTAATTAATATTTGAAACAGAAAAATATTGAAAAAAATAAAAATAAATTTAGTGCAAGAAACTTCCCTAAAAATGTTTTATTAAGAACCAGTGCAGGAAACTTCCCCACCCCATAAAGAAGTGTGGAAACCCTCAGTTAAGAATCTCTTTTGGGGAATTAATAAAGTCATGAAGTCGATAATAAATTTTCATATTCTACAGAAAATAGAATTAAACCTATAAATCTATATTTTATTTTAGTAATAATTCTATAATAAAGAGGAAGCTCATTTATTTCTGAATAAAAAAAAATAAAAACTTAATTGCTGATTTTCTCAACATTTTTTTATTTTAAAAAAATTTATCAAATCATTAATTGAAAAATTACTAAGAATTTTGTTATATATATATTGATTATTTAAATTATTTTATATATTTTAATAGCCATTGTAAACTTTCATATTAATTATAAAGGAAAGTTAGTAAATCCATTTCTGATAAAATCTCTATAATTTTAAATTTTGAGATAATTTAATTATAAATTAGAATTTTTGTGTTTAATATCCACAAATGAGCTGTAATGTCATTTAGCTCTGGTATTAGCTTAAAAATAAAATTATATTAAAAAGTTTAAGGTGGACTCAATTAAGTTCTTCGATAGATACTTTACAGCATTTGCCATAATTTAAAAACAAATAGTTTGTAATTTTTAATTGATCATAGTTTAATTTTTTATTAATTTTATTAATTGAAGAACTGAAAGATTTACCTTGGAATATTACAGATATTTTAACTCATTCATAAGACATTTAAGATTTTATTCAGTAAAAATACTAATCAGGAAATTAATTGGGAATAGTGTACTTTAAGTTAACTTTTGACAAATTATTTTTATTAATTATTTAAAGGAATTAATAGTCGTAGTTAAAAGTTAAGTTCTTAAATATTCCTTTATTTATTAAAGTTATTTAAAATATATTCTCATTTATATATTAGTAAAATTTTCTGTAAGTTATTGCTTAAAAAATTCATAGTTAACTTTGTAATTTTTGAGAATAGGAATAATGTAAAAAATATAATCTATTTAGAAAAATTAACAATTTAATATTCACCTTGTAAGTAACTTTAATTAGGAAGTTGGTTAGAAACTAATTAGCAGTTAAGAATTTTTAAGGCATCATTGAAATAATCCTTTCAGAAATAATCTTTAATTTTTATATCTTATTTATATAAGATCCAAAATATTTAACCGCCAAGAAATTTAAATTTTAAGCATATTCAAAATGAAAGATTTTAATAATGGCAAAAAGAAATGCTTAAAAGATAAATTATGATAAGGAATTACAATTTCTTAGAGCTTTTTGATTTCTTTGATAAGTAGGAAATAGTATTAAAAGATTTACAAGTAAACATCAAGTTAATTAATACAACTGTACATTAAAAAAATTTGTTTCATTTATAACCTCAAAAATAAGATAGGTTAGAATATATTTAATTGTAGTTATAAAAATAATAGAAATTATTGATCATTTGTTAGCTGATTTATTATATATAATTGTAAAATATATGAATTTTAAAAATGGAATGAAATTTCAAATAAAACAACAATTATTTCAAGTTAATTTTAAATGGTATATAGCAATGAATTTAATTGGTAAAAGTATATATAATAAGAGAATTAAAATAATGTAAAATATAAATATATTTAAAATAAAATTAATTGCCAATAGTATATATCTTTACAGTCTTCCTAAATTTTCCAATTTTAGAAAACTTAAAGAAATCGTAATATAGAATAAGAATACAATGAGTAAATTCAAGAATGAATATTCTCAATAAGATTTCTTACTTAAAATACAAATTTAAATATTAAATTAAAGAAATAAATACTACGATTTATCATTTCAACATTTTACTAAACTAACTTATAATTTTTTAGTTTATAAATATTTTAATCTTGTAAGAAATTAACATAACCTGAGCTATCAGCAATTTAAAAGAAGTTCTTGACAGCTGAAACATTTAATATTGTATTGTTCAACTCTCAGTATAATACCAATTTGATATAATTCATAAAATTATTGAAATAATTATTTAAATACAAATCTTCATTATTTAGTATTCTGATCAGTACACTAAATCACAATTTCTATATTTTAAATATAAATTCTGAAACATTTTTTTTAATTTTTTTCATTTTTATGTTTATTTACTAATGTTATTATTTTTAATAATCAGACTGTTGCTATAATAATAGCTATTTTAGTATAAAATAATTATATTTAATTAATATATTATTATAGAAATCTATTCGATAAAGATTCAGAATTTAAATTGAGTTCTCTAATTATTGAAGATATGATAGTTATGAATTCCAAGTATCTAAAATTTTAATTTAAATCATTACTTCAGTAGAATCAGAATTTTAAGTTGTACTTGGCATTATAACATTTTAGTAGATATATTTAAAATAAAAGATTCAAAGTTCAACTAACTAACCAGTATAATTAATTTTCGCTTTAAATGAAGTGATTAAATAATTAAAGAAAGTGTAGTTTAGGTCATATTTAATGTGCTAATTCATGTACACTTTAAAACAAGGTCTGGAAATATTTTCATACAGATGTACTAAAATAATTATTAAACATTTCAATATAAACTTTAATTATCAAATCTAGTAGAATTAAATAAATGAGAATTAGATTAAATTTGTTTTTATATATTTAAATTGAAAAACAATCTTTGGGAATATTGGTTTTAATTATGAAATTTAGCAATAAAAAAAACGATTCAATAAAAATAATTCTAACATCAATGACTTAAAACTAGCTTGTTTTTGAAAATTTTTAAACTAATCAATCAATTAAGAATATTTAACTATAAAAAATTCAATTATAATGGAAAATTTTCCAACTTATTCAAACCTTATTAGATAAAATAGCCATGGGATAAGCATCAACTAAAACGTGGAAGAATATAAACTTAAATATTATTGGGAAATAAAATTATTTGTAGTAAATAAGGAGTGGTATTTCTCTCACCTTGACATTACTATTTAGAAAAAATTATTGAAATCATTATTTTATCTAGTCAAACTAGTAGAAAGTTAAGAATAAAATAATAAATGTATTTTAGATACTTTTTAAATGCTTCTAACAAAAAATTGAATTCTGACTTCATGATGATAATTAGAGCAACAAGAAATCTTAAAATTTTCTTCTCTCATATTTATACCGTAATTATCACATTTTATTTACAATTGACTTAATATTAATATTTATAATCTATTAAACTTAAGATTATATTTATAAGAGTATAAAAATTAACTTGGTTTAGAATTAAGTTAAAAGCCCCATACAGCTTGAACATCTAACTTAACTTAAATATGTAAACCTAAGTCACAATAATTTCAGTGAAAGAAGCTACTCTCTCAATTTGTAGAATTTATTTAAATTTCTCAACACAAGTGCATTTTAATTATATCTAAATATTCTTTTTCTTTTGAAAAGCCTTAAATAACATTGTTTAGATTAAAGTTAAATTATATGAAAATTGTATCAAAATATTTTAGATAATCTTAATAATTATTTATGACTGAAAATATAATTTATAAATTTATCTAACTTTTACATCGATGATGAAATATTTGTTGCAAAATTGAAAAATGAAAATCTATTGTATATATTAATCAGATTTAATAATATCAAAGTTAATTTTAAGTAATAAATGGAAAATACATTCAATATTAAATTTGAGAATGACCCATCAAATTAGAGTCGTGAATCAATGCTAAACTAGCTATTAAAATAGTTTTAAAACTCACTTATTTATAATTTTTATATTTTTATAAATAGCGAGAAAATAATACACATTTAGTCTTGAAAGTCTAGCATGATCAAATTCCAAATGATATAGCTTCAAACATTGCACTTACAGCAAGAATTATAGAACCAGAAGAGTTGAAATAAAGTGAAATCTAGAGAATCTAAGATATTTAATAGCATTAAAAATCTTAGAAAATCAGATCAATTCACATATTTTAATAGCTCAAAAGTAAACCTGTAGAGCTTTTGATATTTTCATATCTACCTAAGATGAAGGCTTAGCTTTTAATTAGAAGTTTAGCTTTCGCTGGAATTGTTTAATGCAAAAACTTAGTATAAATAACTGAGAATTAAAACAGATATAAGGACATAGTTGCAATCACTATTCAAAATAAAATGGATCTGTAAAATACTCTCGTGCAATTTTAAGTTTTAAAGAAAGTTGGGGTGTGCCATTTCGAACCAAAACGACAATACCTGAACCAAAGATCTTTTTAAGTTTAGATAAATTAGAGTACCTGCTCTTGGTAAATTTAGGAGCGGAAAATACGAAGAATTTATTTTTTATTAATAGATATGTTTGTGTGTTTTTAACATTATAGATAAATATCTCTTAAAAATAGATTCTACGTGTTTTCCAACCCTCGTGAAAATGTACCCTACTTATTAAAAGCTCAAAAACATCTTTAGTTCTAGTATTGTAGATTTGATTCATAAATGATCCCCCAAAAGTTTTGACATATGATGTAAGAATTATATTGAGGTACGCACCGGACAATAGACCAGAACTTTTAGCTTTAATGCTATTTTTCACAAATCAATCCTATGATATTAAAGAAGTAGAGTTAAGAGATATAGATAGCACATTAGTTTGAGATGAGATTTACTAGAATTTTCTAAGCAATATGATGATACTTGGTTTATAATCATTCGAAATTGTTGACTAGAATATGAAAATGGACGAATTTATTATTGATTTCTTCATTATAATTAAATATAAATTGTTTAGAAATAATTAATATAAATTTAGTCTAAAATCTTAGTATTAAAGTAGCATATTTCTTATAATAAATTTCTAATTGTATTATTAAAAATTATTTATAAAAGCTATATTCAATGTTTTATATATAGATTTTTATATGTTTTGTAAATTTCTGAAATATATTCAATTATCAGTATACTACTAAAGAAATTAAAAATGAAAAATAATTATTAAAATGTACAGCTGCTCTAATAATTGAAAAACTATTTTAAATACTTATATAAAATATCATTTATAGGTATTTTCATGGTGGGGGGGGTATTTGGAAAAATTACCTCGGTTATAATAAATTGAAATGTATACTAAAAATTATTTTATTTAATATAATAGTCATATAGATAAAACAAAAATTGAAACGATTAAATGTCAATCATTAAGTAATTTAATTAACAAAATGAGTTGCATTAAATTTATAGAGGATTCATTAAACTTAAAATAAATTTACATCAAATCATTAAGAAATTTAACTAAAACTAAAAAATCTCAAAGAATTTAATCTGATAAAAATCCATTTAGTTTTAATTAAATTATAAATCCAATTAATATTATTATTGTCAATATTATTTATCATAAAATATGAAAATTAATAAATATATTATTTAATTGATATTTAGGTATTTTTAAAGTGTAACAAATTTGATTATCTGAATATTGATATAAAATTTATATTGAATTAAAGTAAAAAATCTTTTGTATTATATTTAAAAGAATTTCATTATTCTAGAAAAACTGGAAAAAATTGTCAAGTATATAAATTCACATCATTGAGAATTTTGAATGAATTTTTTCCTAAATTATGTTTATATATTTGTTTAAATAAATTTTAAAACAACATATATTTTCAGATAAATCACGAATTATTAAAAAATATTTAATATTGTTTTAAATTTATTATTAAATAGATCCACATGAAATCTCATGCCTTTTAGCTCTAGTTTTAGCTAAAAAATCAAATTAAATTAAGAAATTAAAAGTTTAATCATTCAAAAACTTTGATATTTATTTTGAAGCTCTTTCTATAATTTAAATTTAATATTTAATATCTATTAATCCAATTAAACTCATGAAATTAATATTGATAAGAGCTGCCATTTATCAATCAAATTATAATTAATATTTATTTTTATCTGATAATCTAACATCTCGGATAAACATTTCAAAATATTTGTGACATAGATGTTAATGAAAATGAAATTGATGATATTATGTAAACAAAGTTTGGAGTTGGACTCATTAGTTTTTCGATGATGCTAAATCGATCACATAATTACTCTCGAAATTAAAATGAATATGAAAAATATTTTGAAAAGATCAAAAAAGAATTTTATAGCCAATTTTTCCAGTTTTCTGATAATGTAGAAAA
>ARYC01017154.1:0-40374 GCA_000711775.1 Oxytricha trifallax
AATTCTCTATCGAACAAGTACCATATTGTCTAGGTTTCCAGAAAGTTAACTGCCACGAATTATATTAACTATTTATTTATTTTAATTTCAATTTCCCAAATCAAATGTATTCCTACAATATAATTTCTAATTTTAATTTTTATTGGTAGATATTTTACAATATATAAAACTTAAATAAATTAATAAATTCAATTATTTTTATTGAAATACTTTATCTAACTAATTATGACTTTCAATTTAAATTAAAAGGATAGATATCTAATCTTGATGGAAAATTTTCATATGTTTTTGTATCCCCATGCATTCAAATACCAATAAAATTTCTTTAAAATTTGTAATTTTTTGCAATATTTAAGAGATATGTTTTTGAGGGAGATAAATTAAAATAATAGCATTTATATTATAAATAAGATAATTATTCAAATTTTGGCATTTTAAAAATATTAGGCAAAATTTAATTATTCTGAATTCTTTTTTATATTAAATTATTACATCTTATCTTTTTAATTAACGGCCAACTTAATAAAATCTTGAAGTCAATTTGCTCGATTTCAATTGTAAACATTTTGAAATCGATAAATTATAATTTTAAAATTAAATACCAGTTTGCATAATTGTCTCATCAATAATTAATTACAATAAATTTTATTTGAATTTAAAAGTTATTTTTTGATAAAAAAAATTGTAACCAAAGATACGGTTATAACTATTGCTTGTCAGATTTTTAGCTTATATTATAGTGCTGAAAATTAACTATTATAGAGTAAAATTATCTGTCTATAAAATAATCTAAATCTACAGTTCACTTTTAGAAACAAATTAAAATTAATTGGGAAGTTTTGTATTCATTCAAATTAGTAAAATTTTATATGCATGCAGAAGAGAGAATAAATTAATTGATAATAAAATAATAATTAAAAAATTAGATGAAATTCAAATAAAGAATGACCATTCAAACTTTAAAGAATTACTAAATACTTATTAGTAAATATGAATAAAAAAATATTTAAAAAGTTTGAAAAATTGGTCAATTATTGTTTTGAAGAAAAAAAAAGCTAAATATAGATCTCAATTTATGTTTTTTTAATATCATTGAAATTAAGCCCTCAAACCAAACAATCTTTATTAATATAAATCCAAGTTAGATAACATATAAACCCCGTAAGTCAATTAAGAATGAGGATTGAGGATTAAGAATAATAAAATTAAAATTAAATTATAATTGGCTGAAATTAATTATAATTAGACTAAAAACAAATTTACGCACCCTGATTAGTTTATTTTATAAAGGCAATTATTCGAGCCAATGGTTTCAATAATTAGGCAAAACCTTAATAATTTACGCCAATAATAAATATATTTTAATCTTATTAATCTTAATCCCCAATCTTCATTATTAATTGACTAACGGGGTTTTATAATTAATGTTGTTAATTTGTTTTAAAATAGAAACGCCTGAAATGATCAAAGTTTTGATTGTCTAATACTTATTCATTTTAATATAAAAAAATTAATCTAAAACAGCATAGTATTTTAAAGATTTTAGGTATAGTATGTCAATATAACTATTTTTTTGTTTGTTTTTTTTATAAAAAAATTAAAAATTAAATAACTGCTTTTTTATGATCAATACTTGATTAAAGATTATTTAAACCATAACTCAATAAATTTATTATTATCAAAATTTAATTATTTTTAAAATAATGATAACTAAAGGTTTTATATTTAAGGTATTTTAGACTAAACATTTCCTGGTTAAAATAGAACCTGCAAATCTATTGAAGAAATCCAAAATGTTTCCTCTGAGTTTAAATTTGATCTGGTATACTCTTAGTATTATATTAATAATATAATATTAGAAAAAATTACTAGAAAAAATAAAATTACTGAAAGCCTCATATTATTATTAGAAATATCATTATTAAATGAATTAAGAACAAATTATAAAAATGAGAATTTATATATTTTTTAATAATATATAAAAACATTTTTATCCTATTTTATTAGACTTTAATAATTACGATCATTCTTATTAAAAAAACACCAATAGACAAAGAAATTACAATCCGCTAAAAAATTCTTAATTACATATGAATAAGTCCATATCTTATATCGAACATTAAAGTTTCAAGAATTCTGATTAAATACCAGAAAATATATTTAGATTCTTAACAAATAAATAATCCTAAATTTTTAACATTCAAAAATTTGTCTATATTTTTCTCTAAAAAATACTTAGTTTCAAAAATTAAAAAAACAATTCTATCTTTTAAAAAAAAGGAGTATAGAAAAAAAAACAAAAATTTATTATTGGAGATAAATTTAAATATTTTATATGATAGATAATTATTGCAATAGTTTTTTGATAACAAGAATTTTGAAACTCCAATAAAGTATTTCAGTAGATACTCGACTCTTAACTATGAAAATAATATTTGAAAAGTTTATAACCTTAAGATGTTCACCACAAATATAGAATTTCACGACTCTATTTTATCTAATGATTTGCATGTAGAACAACAAGAATTCAATATAATTTATTATATTATAAAAAACTAATCAAAAATTTAAATTAAGTGTTTGCAAATAATTGGATTTTTAATAAATTAGGTATTTACAATTAAATTTTGAATTATATCAAGTTGATATCGTTGATTAATATTAATCCATCCAAAATAATCCTTACTTAGCAGGAATACGAATAAACCTTGTAGTTAGTTAAAATTTTATATTTACTCAAATAATATTTATAAGGTTAGAGGAAAATTAGCTTGCAATATTAAATGCAAGTGAAATTAAATTTATAGTTATTTAATAATCAATCTATAATTTATTTATCGACAACAAAATTAAATTTCTATTTTCCTTAAATTTATTGACAATAGTTAATTAAAATTCTAAGCAATTTTCTATACTTATTGTGTAAATTAAAAAATAAAATAAATAATTCCAGTATTTATTTGTAAATTTTATATGATAAACTAATTTATTAGTGAAAAGTAGTAAGAAATTGTGAGAACAGTAGACACAATACTAACAGCAATTACAAACACAGGAGGATTTATGAGTATTTTATTTGTGGTTATTTAGATACTAATTGGTAGTATATAAGAAAAAATGTTTTATCAATCTCTTATCAACAAGATGTACCTATATCATGATAAACTTGAAAATAAGCAATAGTTGTAAGGTAAAAAAGTGAAAAAAATTTCATTAAATCAAACTTAAAATTAATATAAGACTAGTTCAAATATATCAAAAGATTCATTTGTAAAAGAAGACTTCAACGACTAAATGAGTGAAATTTAATAAGAAAGAAAAAATTCTCGAAATCAGTAGACGGACAGTAATATAGAGACCCTACACAAGTATATATAGGAGTTGAAAAGACCTAAATTTTCAATTTGGGAGAGCATTCAAAAATCAAAAAGTAAAATTATAAATAATTAATAATATAAGTTTTCAATGCTTATTATTTGTCTAATTAAATTAATATTTAACATAAAAATTTACATAAGTGTTTTCAATTGTTATAAAAAATTAATAGATTTCTTAGTCCTTTGCCAGTATAAAAAAATATTTCAAATTCAAGAAAAATACTAAGATTTCTATTAATAGTACAGATTTAAGCTTTAAAAGTAAAAAGAAGTTGTTTGAAGGTGGAGTAAAGAAGACTAAGAAATATTTGGAATTAACTTCCTTACTTCACTAGTTACAGAAAAATAAAATTACTGAAAAAATTATATTTTCAAAACACTAAATGAGAGTTATTCCTTATCTACAGTCCAACATTCTTAGATATTTTTTACTATAGCAATTGAAAATTTTGAGAAATAATTAGGTAACATATTTATATCTCCAATAAAATTTATGACAGTTTCCATATTAAATTTAATTTAATTTATCATCAAACGATATTAACTTAGATCTATTATAATAACTGAACTTTCCATTTAAGGTTCTCTCCTTAAAACTCGAGAAACTAAATTGTTATCTAATTTATATAAAACTATATCATTATATTATCTTTTCTGTATGGACTGTATTTATTCATCAATAAATGGGGGAGTGCAATACTTTAACTTTTTTAATTTTTTGTTGTAATTTTTAATCTTCCATATAAATTGATAATTATCTTTCAAGATAATTTTAATAAGTATAGTCGACTCCCAAAGGTAGAAACTATCAACTATATACTTAAATGTGTTATATAATCATTCATAATTTTATAAATTTATTTCAAAATTAATGACTTATAATCTTTAAGATGTTTTTATTGAGAGTTAAAATTAAAAATATTATTTTTATAGTCATTGAACACCCTCATTACATATACAAATAATTGCTGAAATTGTAATAAAATCAATAGCAAACAAAGTTTTACTTTATAATAATATCACAATATTATTATTTAATATTCTTAGATGTAATTAATAGGAAGCATAATCATAGAAAATCCTGACGAAACTTAAAAATAGTGATAAATTGCATTTGAAGGTATCACTAGGTTAACTTTTTATAAATATTGAAGATTAATAATTATTTTAAACAATTTTATTCTAAAAATATTAAACGTGGTTGATAAAATTATTTAATTATTCAATAGCAGATCAGAAAAGATTGATAGAAGATTTAAAATCTTTATTATTTAAAAAAAGTTACAAATTATCTATAAATATTATTAATTATAATTTTTGTTGCAATATTATATTGACTGATTAAATAATGAAAAAAATTAGATAATTTATAATGTTTTAATTGTTAAAGTATCTAATGCCAGAATCTTTGAAATAAAATTCTATAGATTAAAGTCTTAATTAAAATTCATAAAAAGAGAGCTCTATATGTAATAGTATAGGATATTGTATAATTATGTTGATAAATATATATATAATAAAAATGTAAAATTTAATAAATCTAATGCATGAGCATATTTTGGAAAATATGCGGCAAAAATATGTAAGTTATTCAGTAATAACCAAATTAAAGACTATAAGATAATTTTGTAACTTTAAAATAAGATAAAACCCCAAAAAATCTCAGCTATTAAACACTCAAATCTATTGTTACTCATAATACAAATTTAACCTAGCAAGATTTATTATTCAATTAAGAATAAATTATGAATGATAAGCAGTAGGTTCAATTAAATAGCAATGAATAATTTTGCGAAATAAATAGTTTTGATGCTTATTAGAATGGGTAGGGATAGGTTCTTAATTAAAATATTTTTAATATAAGATTTTATTAATTTAAGCCTAAATATATTAATTAATTATAATAAATTATTCAAATTTCTTGATAAAGATAAATTAAAGTCTAATTGGTGATAATTAATTATATAAAGAAGTATGATAATTCAATCAATATTTTGAATAAAAAAAGGTTTTAAATTACCTGACATATTAAAACGAATATTTAATTTACATTTAAAATTTATATTAATAATTCACATTAACTTTAAATTTACTATGATTAAAAGAATTGTATTTTATGTATAAAACTGTTTTATGAAAAAAAATTTTAACATTTATTAAATTTGAAATTTCAAAGACATAGAATAAGCCTATTTGATCAAACAATTCATATTTCTAATCATTAATCTATATACTAAATAAAAAAAGCATATTTAATATTGTCTATTAAATTTTTGAAATTTTAAATATTTAAATAAATAAAAGAAATTATTAATTAAATAAAATAAATAAATATATAAAAGAGGTTTCTATAAACTACAAGATTAGAGTAATTTAATAATAATAAAGTTATAACTTATAATTAATTTTTATTCAATAAGATTTATAATTAAATATGTCAATTATTAAAAATAGAGAAAAGAATTCTTGGGCAATTTAAAGTAGGATTAGTAAAATTAATAATTTATAAATATAAAATTAAGGAAAAGTATATCAAAATAAAATGAAGATAAAAACTAAATTAAAAAATAATAAATTATTAATAAGATTAACGATAATCAAATAAAATATTATAAAAATAAAAGAAAAATAAAATAAATTAAATTATAAAAATGAGTAGAAATAAATATTCAAAATAAACATTAAATAGAAAAAACAAGTTATATGACAAAAAAATGAAAACTTTAAATAAATTGATAATAATATCTATAAAGACTCAATTATTCAAATAAAATAATAAAAGTTTGAGAATTATATTAATAATAAATGTAAATATTATAAATAGTAAAAAAAACAAAAAATGGACAAATTGACCCCCTATAACTTTTGAAAATGACTATATATCTGGTGTTCCGGTGTCACAATCTTGTTAAGGAGCCCCAATTAAGTGGATTTGCTTAATTCCAGGTCACCTTATGAATTTCCTTGACCCTCTCCCGCAGACTTGAAAACAATAAAAATCGATGTTTAACATACTACTTAGGCTTATATTAATTATAAAATATAATTAAGATAAATGTCTAATCTAAAAATTATTTTGAATAAAGTTTCGAAAAAGCTTAAAAACCAGGATGCTTTTGGACATCCAATATCATTAAGCTACAGAGTTTTTTATAAGATCAATAATTTATTATTGCGATTATGAAAATGATCTTCACTTATTTGATAAGTATTATTTTGATTCATTCATTTATTATAGATTCAAAACCCCAAAACCCCTTAATGAGGTTTATAAGTGCTTTGATTTGTAGGGAATTTGTTAGGGGTTGGGGTTATTAATAGGTTTTAATGTGAAATTTATAGTAAATGTATTTAATTTAATCACTCAAAATGCACTTTAGGATCATGTGGTAGAGGTCTGAAGTTTATCTTACTTAACCACAACTCTATCTGCTCTATTGATATGTCTGATCTTGAGTTTGGTTTTATTATTATTGACTCTGCCATTTGTTTCATTGATTGAGATACTCTTGTTCTGTCAATAAATTGCTTTATTCTTTGTTTAGCATCCTTCTCACACCTTGTAGAGTAGTAATCGTTGCGAGGCATATCGCACTCTATTATTATTGCTGCTAAAGCCCACACATCCCACTAAAAGTCACCATCTCTCCAGTCTTCTCTTTCTGGATAGTACCCTTGAGTTCCCATTACAGTTCCAAGCCTTGATACTTCCACTCTTTAGGCTCTATTGAAATCGATTATTGCTACTCTTACTGGTGAGAAGTTTATCATTATATTTTCTGGCTTCAAATCTCTGTGAACAAACCCTAACTTGTGAAGCTCTTTTATACCTTGTATGGTCTGAGTTGCTATTTATCCAAGCTACTTATGATTTCTTTGATCTGTAATGAAATCTCTTAGGGTCATTTCATAGAGTGGGAGTCTGAAAGCAACATGATCCTTGGCAAGGAGAACAGCATCTAACTTTATTAAGTAGCTACACTCTTTGAACTTTGCTTGAGTGAGTACTTGATACTCATTTGTAAACTCCATCTAGTATTTATCATCACTTAAGAGATAGTTGAAGGGATACACCTTGTATGCATACTGATGATCATTGATAACTTTCTTATCAAAAGATTCTTCTAATATAAGGTAGCTTTAAAGTGAAGTGTCTAGGTCAATTTAGGCAAGAACAGGAATCTTTTTGTATTGAATTTTAATCATGATCTTTGTGATTTCGGATGCTAGTAGGTTGCGTGATTTCCTCACATATTCTGATTCACTAGCTTGTTCAAGCTCTACAAGTTTCGAAGATTCTCTTGTTTTTCTTTTGTTCAGTAGCTTCAATTCATCTTCATGCTTTTCAATCTCTAAATCTTTCTTGTGAGCTTTTAAAAGATGCTTCCTTAAATCTCTTGTATGAGCATACTGCTTATGGCACTCGAAGCACTCATACTTTCCGTCAATTTTATCATGCTTTAAGTATATAGTTGGCTTGGCTTCTCTATGCTCAATCATATGCCTATACCAACTAGATTTATGAGCGAAGTCTCTCTCACACTACTCACATAAGTATCCTTCTACTTCTTCAGTTTGTATAGGCATTTCATTAATACCTTTCTCCTCCTCTCTGTCTCCCACACACTTGTTTGCCATTTATTTTCTATTATTAATTTCTATTTTAATAACAAAGACCTCAAGTGATAGCTCAGGTAGTTCCTTATGAGAGTCCATCTCGCAGCTATCACACTTTTTATTGACCCCAAAGGTAAGTCTCATTTAGTTTTATGGAAGTGCTGTTGTTTTTCTTAAAATGTTAGCGCTCATATTTAAATTTGAATTTAAAATTATAGAACTGCCTCTATAACTGAGAGCTTATATGAGAGCTTTGCAAGCCTACAAGTTTCAAGAGAAGTTTTAGAGTATTATAGAAGAAATATGAGTGCTAAGAGACGATCCAGCTCTAAATCTGGGTGATAAAGTAACCATTTTAACTTTCAATAATAAGTTGATTATAGCACGTACCAATTTAGGAGCTGCTCCTAATTAAGTACGTACTGCTTTAAAAGGTATTTTGTCATTATATGATTAAAATTAGGGTGCTCCTAATTAAGTACTAGCATTAATTAAAGCTCCTAATTAAGTACTAGCATTTTAGGAGCTGCTCCTAATTAAGTACGCACAAATTTAAATTTAAAAATATGGAACTATAACAGTAGAAATTGATATCAATCTCTCAAGTTTGAAACAAGTTCTCAAAACCTTCTGCATATCCTGCTAAGAGGTTGACCTTCTATAGGATGCCCATATTTAATAGTAAGTTTTACAGAGGTATATAATTGAAATCAATAAACTTAAATTTGAATATCATTTCTTAGATCTGTAAACAAGATGGAGTCAATGAATGATGCAATAAAAGAGGGCAAGCACAAGAATTGATTCAAAGATTTAGAAGCAAGGAGGATTTGCATCGCTACCTGATGCAGCAAGGTAATGAACTCATACTAACTAATCTTGATTATGTAGTTGGTTTGTTTCTACCAACGATGGAAGAAAAATTTAATTTCTAAGAGCAATACTCTGCGAAGAGAAGAAAGCTTTGAAAACTTAAGATGTGAAGTTTGCAAAGATTACAAACTATCCAGAAATCTCTGTGACTAACTTATATGATGGTGCTATGAATGACCCAGAGGTTTCGCAGTACCTGCCTACTAAGAAGCAGTTGTCAAATAAACTACCGGAAAGAAACTATTTCTTTGGTATACTTGCAACAATTAAAGGTGATTACTTGAAAGAAATTATTCAAGAATCTCATAAGAAAATTTACAGCATCTCTTCAGAAGATAAGGACAAAACAATACCGAACACGGACGTCGGATACACAATCGGCGTTGCAGATCAAGATAAGTGAGAGCTGACTATCAGAGCTGCAGAAGCACCCTTATATTTCAAGTAAAATTTGTAGCTTAACTCTTTAGAAAAATCTGGGACTGGATCTTCTTGATGAAGGAATAGAGCAAGCTTCACAAAGAGCGAAAGTCGCAGACAAAGTATGAAGTTAGCAAGAGACTTTATTCAAATATTGAGCCTCCAGAGTCGATGAACATAGATGCAGGAGCTGGCAGCAAGAGAAGAAACTTAGGAGGAGGTAAGCAAGAAATAGAAGAAAAGAAAGAGAAGCCAGCTCCCTCTAAAGAATTCTAAATGTGACTTATATATTCATTAACTTAACTCTAAAACTTATTTATATACATTCACTCTCCCTTCTTTCGCACACTTTTAAGCCAATAAATTATCTACTCTCTTCGCTGAGCTTTTAATAAAGTCAACTGTATCAATAGGTAGGTCATGCATCAAGTGGTAGAGCAGCAGCTTCTTGTAATGGCCTTTTAATATACCCCAGTAGAACTCAATTCCATTAAACTATGGACTGTAAGGTACGTTGAACACTGGTGTTATTCTAAGTTGTTCATAACTCTTCCTTGTTTCTTTAGTCTTATGAACAGAAAGATTATCAACAAACAGTATTATCTCTTATTCAGGGTACTTCTCTCTCAGCTGTTCTAAGAACTTTATATACTGCTCTGTCTTAATAGAGCGAGGATGAATAACATAAGTTTCTAAACCAGTATCTTCACTAATTCCTCCAAGAATTGCCATCGTTTATACCTTGACTTTCTAGTCATATACTTCTATATTACTATGCCTCTTATACCAAGACTTCTAGATGAAAGTGTTGAAGGTAAACACAGCCTCGTCAGCATGAATAAACTTAATATTATTCTATTAGGCTCTCTGCATTTAATTATAAATATAATTTAAGTTGTTGTTGTTGTAAAATGGCAGAGTGAAATCAATTACTCTCTTGATACGATTTACACCTTTGTAAGAGATACCATTTCGTTTATAAATGTTAGCAACAGACTATGCAGAGATCTTCAACTCAGGGAACTGGCGGTGAAACATAATAGCTCGTTGGTCAAGAGAGAAGTGAGCCCAATACTTCAAAGTTTTTTCATTAATAAGATAGTCAATATGCTTCTATTGAAACTTTGACTTCCTCTAAGGCATTGAATTCAGCTATTATTGCTTTAGTTATACAGCTATAAGGCAGTGGGAGCGAACAGTTGAAGGACTTCTCTTTAAGAGCAGTGCAATTGACTTATAATTAAGTACAGGTTTGACTTATTCACTGTATATATCACATCCATATCGCAGTTTAAACACTAAATCTATATACTCTTCATCATAAACAGACCCCAAAAGCTTGCTATTTTTGTCTCGCATTTAATTAATAACCCCAACCCCTAACAAATTCCCTACAAATCAAAGGACTTATAAACCTCATTAAGGGGTTTTGGGGTTTTGATTCATCTTGAAAATCTTTTGCTATTAAGGAATTAAACATTAAATTTTTTTTGATTTTTGTTCAAATTTAAATTAAAAGAGGTAATAAAATTAAAAAGATCTATAAAAATTATTGATTCAAACTTTTTCTCACTTTTTAACAATAAAAAATATAATTTTAATAGTTTGAATTTTTTTTAGATTTTGTTTCATACAATTACATACTTCCATTACTATATATTTTTATTCTTCAACCTATAAATCTTTATTTGGAGGAATTGTAACATTACTTTCAAGAATAGCTCTATTTGCCTACTTTCTTATATAAATGATTTCAGTCTTCTAAAGAGAAAATTATCACCCCAAAGACTGTCAAAAGATTTTATCCATTATATTTTCTAAAGATACATATTTTTTTATTCAAATGATTTTTTAAATATAAAGTGAATTTGTTAATAAATAAAAATTGAATAATATTTTTAAAGGGTTTTGGGGATAAAATTACAATATAGCAACGTCTACAACTTATAATAACCTCTCACTTTCTGAAAAATCTATACAATTAAATAACTCTAATTTTGACATCGGTTTTGGTATATATCGAGGATCAAACTTCACTTACTCTCTTGATTATTTTGAATATTTTTCAATTGATTTCACAATTTATAAAGGGATTATTTGAAATTTAAATAGTGATTGAAATTATTCCGAAAAATTTAAATAATTTCCTTTAGTGTTAATCATCGAGTATTGAAAGCATTTATTCTAATAACTGCACATTAATACCGGTAGAAGTATGCCAAAATGATAGATTTTTAGGAGACTCGGTTACAATAGACAATCTTGGTATAGCAGGCTATTATATATGTCCTTAAAAAGATTTTTAATTTGTATTATTGTAGCGAGTCACGCGTTGTCAGGCAGTCTACACTATTAGTTCCTATAACAATAAAGGCGAGAAAATATTTATTTTAACAATCTTAAATTATGAATATTAAATATCAAATGTTCATTAAGGTAACTTCTTCTAGAAGGGTACATTTCTAGAATTATACTCTTAAATATTACTAAATTTTAGACTTACAAATTTTAGCCGCAGTAAAATTTGAGTTTCATACTAAATATTTTTATCATTTTTTAATGAATTGTATTAAAAAAGTAACATTTAGATATTTAAATAACAACTCATATTCTTGATTGAAATCTAACTAATTATTCATTTTTAATTCAAATTAAAAGGATAGTAATCTTCTTCAGAAGGAAACGATATATAAATTTATATAACTCCTTGCATTCAAGGTAACATAGACTTATTTTTTCCTGGATAAAATTGAACATGCAAATCAATAAATGAGATTTTAAATGCTTCATCTGAATTTGGAATTGATATGGTATACTCATAGTATTACATGATTTATATTTTTAAAAGTAAATAATAAGAAAAGATGATAAAAAATTAACCTCTTAAAAATTCTTATTTGGGAGTGAGTTTCATTAACAAAGGCAAAATTAAATGCTAGAAAAAAATTAATTATTTTTCTTAAAATAGATAAATTTTAATATGTATTGATGATTAAAACCCCCACTTTGCTAGTTAGGCTTTTTTAATTTCAAATAAAATAATCAGTTAGCTTTTTCTGTATTTAGTCTGAATTCATTCATACTTAATATAATGTGTTTTTGTAAAAAAATCGAAATTATTTTCTATATTTTACTCTCTTAAAATTATAATATATTTTGGCACTTCTATGCAATTTTATGTAGTCAGAGTTGTTACATATTTAATTATATTCTAATTGGAAAAATATGGCTAAAAAATGATTTTTAATGGGTGATATTACCTTATTATTTCGAAAATAGTATACTTATTTGGAAAAGAATTTTCTCCTCATAATGGATATGAAGCTGAAAAGCGATTAATAGAATAAAATATGAAAGTGGTAAAATTTAAAGGAATAATTATTTTCTAAATAAAAAAATAAAACCTTTATTTAATAATTTTAGTTCTTTTTAAATAGTTCTTCGATAACAAAAATTTTGAAAATCCAATCTAATAATTTAGCAGATACCAGACTTTATACTGTCAAAATAACTTGCAAAAGTTGTACAAATTCAAAATGTTCTCCTCTTCTTTAGAATTTCATGATTCTTTCTTTTCAAGTGAACTGAATGTAAAACAACAAGAATTATACATAAAATTATTATTAAGAAACTACTGGATTAATCAAGTTTTTCTTTATACTAAATTGATTAGAAATCACAATAAAATTAATTTTGTATTTAGTATTAAGTCTGAGTTATACCAAGTTGACATTATTGATGAGTAATAATCATTTCAATCTGATCCATAAACACAAGGAATATTAATTAATCTTGTAGTTAGTTAACTTAATAAAAATAAATTTAGTTAGCCAATTTTCTAATTTATTATATGTATACTAAAATAATTTTAAGAAAAAGTTTTGTAATAAATAAAACTTGTTTTATTTTAGCTTACATTTTATTAATTTATAATAAATATTAATTAGTTTTACGTATAAGTCCAAATTTTAATTATTAATACTATATATGTTTCTCAATGAATTTAGTTGAATTAGGCATAAAATTATATTGTAAATTTTTAGTGAAAAGCAGTAAGAAATCGTGAGAACAGTAAAAACCCCAAAACCTCTTCGCGAGTTTGATATGTTGCTTGATTGAAATTGGTAATGTTGGGATTTGGCTTTATTGGGAAATGAAACATTTTTTTATGCTGCTTTTAAAAATTAAAAAGAATTTTTTGAGAGAAAATTTTTGCACACACTATGTGTAAGATGGTAAGATATATGTTTAAGAATTTTAAAAGGAAATGTAAATTTTATAACAGCCTATTAAAAGTTTTTCAACTTTTTCATAAACGATCTATTTCATCAATCATTACGAGAAACTAAATATTTCATTCATTAATAGTTTTTGTCATTTAAGCAAAAATGTTTTTGAAAAATTAAAATTCAATAATTACTTAATTTTACTTTATGCTATATTATAGAGTTGACAAACTGTTTTTATTAAATTATTTTAAACAAATCTATAACAAAGCTTTTTGGCATAAATAAATAAAATAATCAAGATTTTAGAAAAATAAGAGTTTTTTTTTTCATTTTTGACATTAAGTACCTTTAAAATATCACCTAATTAATAAATAATTTAATTAGGAGGACCTCTTAAAATAAAAAGCTAATAATAAAGTTCAAAACCTTAATAGGAGCTCTTAAATTATCTAAAAATAAAAAATTAATTACACTCCTAATATAGTTTAAAATTAATTTGAAAAAAGGAACTACTAAAATAACAAAATTTTATAGGGATGGGAGTATATAAATTATGAAAATAAGCAATTTTAAAATGGAATTTGATATTTTAAAGTAATAGCGCTATTTTTATAAAACTAAAGATGTCAAATACTAAATGAAGATCCCATAAAATTTCTTAAATAATAATTGAATGATCACTTTTAACTATCCATAGTATTACAAAATTGAATCATATAAATTACTAACACAAAAAATAAAAATACAATGAAATTAGGAAACAAAATTACAATCAACCCTAAGGTAACCCTAATGCTCAAAACAACCCTAATCAATCTAAACTCATATAAATCTCATGAAGAGGTTTTGGGATTTTGAGTGGACACTGTATTGATAGCAATAACCAACACAGGATGGTTCATGAGTATCCTTTTTGAAGTAATTTAGATTTTAATCGGAAGCATTTAAGAAAAAATGTTTTATCAATCACTTATTATTAAGATGTACCTATACTAAGATAAGCAGTAAACTCCAGAGCACAAAATAAGGAAAGGACCATAATATAAATAAGAAATTAATCAAATTGAATAAAATAAAGTGTGCAAAGTATAAAGCAGTCTTAACTTAGCATGTTATTCAAATACAAACAATAATAATAAAATAATAATTAAGTTAAAAATTTGAAATTATATTGGCAATTGTCACTTTTTATTTAGCATTTAATTAATACAATTGATCATCTCAAAGGTTTACCAAATGAAACAATTAAAAAATTAAAAGGAGGAGGATAAAATATAAACGAAAATATAATTGATACGCTTTACAAATATATTGCATCACTTAAAAGACCTTAGTTCTCCATGTGGATGAGTATTTAACAAATTTATAATTTAAATAAATATAAAATATAGGCTTTTGTGATGATATAGATTTATTTACAATTTCTTTATTCATAGTAAAACACATATAATTAAAATAATAATTAGATAAAATTACCATATTAATTTGGTATTTAAAAGTTAATTTGACAATTTGTTTAGAGATATTCATTAAATTACCCATATAAATAAAATTATTTTACATTTAGTTTTACTGCTAAACTCAAAATATAAAGTACTTGAAATATCAAGCAATTTTATAATATCAAATATTTATTTAAATATTATCATAATTTTATTGATTAAGTCATATTTTGCAAGATTAAAGTAATTTTTACAGTGTAAGAAGAGCATAATTAAAGAATTACAAATTTTAAACTAAAATTCTTAAAGTAAAAACTTATTGTTTGAAGAGGGAGTAAAGAAAACCAAAAAATATTTGGAATTAACTTCCTTACTTCACTAGTTACAGAAAAATTAAATTACTGAGAAGATCATTTTCTCAAAACATTAGATGAGAGTGATTCCTTTCCTACAGTCTAATATTAATTAATTTTATTGCAAGATACATATTTACATGAATTTATTTAAATTAAAATGAATTATTAATTAATATTCTTAGTTAAAAATAGGAATCAACTTAAATAAACAGCATTTTCACAAAACTTAAAAATGATGACATTTGCATTTGAAATTATCACTAGTTAGCTTTTTATCAATATTGGTAAAATAATTATATTTGCTATATAAATATTAGATTGCTTATTCTTTTTTATAAATGAATTATTCAATAGCAGATCAGAAAAGATTGATAGAAGATTGATACAAATATATTCTAATATATATTTATTGATTCTATATTAAATTTGGCTGGCTAATTACTTTTTGAATTTATCAATAAATAATCAAAACCCCAAAACCCCTTAATAAGGTTTATAAGTGCTTTGATTTGTAGGGAATTTGTTAGGGGTTGGGGTTATTTATAGGTTTTAATGATAAATTTATAGTAAGTGTATTTAATTTATTCACTCAAAATTTACTTTTAGATCGTCTGTAGTTTATTTTACTCAACCACTATTCTATTTGCTCTATCGATATGTCTGATCGTGGGTTTGGCTTGATTATTACCTACTTTGCCATCTATTTCATTGCTTGAGATACTCTTGTTTTGTCTATTAAATGCTTTATTCTTTTTTTTGCATCCTTTTCACACCTTGTTGAGAAATAATCGTTGTGAGGCATATCGCATTCTATTATTATTGCTGCCATTGCCCACAAATCCCATTGAAAGTCTCCATCTCTCCAGTCTTCTCTTTCTGGATAATAGCCTGGAGTTCCCATTACACTTCCTATCCTTGATACTTTATGTTGAAGTCAATAATTGTCACTCTTACAGGTGAAAAGTTTTTCATAATTTTCTCAGGCTTCAAATCTTTGTGAACTGTTCCAACCGAGACCCCCCCTCCCAGGTCTAAAACGAGAACCCCCCTCCCACCCTAACGAGACCCCCCCTCCCACCTCAACAACATCCCTATTCATATGAAAATTATGATTCTCGTGCTTTAAATCATTTTCCTTCATCACATCTTGGTCTCATTATATTTTTATACAATAAAATAAATAATTATATAATAATATTTTTTCAAAAAATCAAAAGCTACTCTTCATTTAATTTCTAATTTAACAACTCTCACTACGTCCGTCAACTTTTTTATTGAGATGCTTTCATAGGAAATTAATTAAAAATATATTTCCATTTGACTCGATAAAAATATAATAAAAATTTATGACAAACTCCTTCAACTTTATTTAAGAAAATTTATAATCTATATTCGAAATATGATTAGTTTTATAATAAATTTTTCTATTTTTATATAATTTATAATTTATTATAAAAGTAAAAAGGTATATATCTAAAAAAATCTTATCTATTCCGTCATCACCATCGTCTTCATCTTCAAGCCTTTTACTGTTTCTTGTTTCATTCCTTGTCATTCCCTGCGAATCACCAGTCCTATTGTACTTATAGTCTTATCAGGTATGACTACTATAAAAAAATTTAAACATCATTCTTTTTTTTTAACTTACATTTGAAGTGAGTTCTGTAACTCCTCCTGCGTCATTTATAGGACTACTTTTAAATAATATAACTTTTTGCTTATTTAATGATTTCCTATAATAAATCATAATTATAACTAAAATTTTATAGAAAAAAATAACTGTTCAAAAATTTTCTTATAAAATGCATTAAAATAAAAATTATTTTGAGCATATATTATTAATAAGTTAGTAAAGTACTGATTTAGATGTGAATAACTTCTTGATTTATTTAAGATTGTTAATTTGAAAATAATTTATGTTAAAAATAGGTTTTATTTTAAAACTGTTTCATAAGAAATTTCCCATAGTTATTTGTTTCTTTACAAATCTTAATGATAATTATATAAAAATAGGCAAATTTATCATAAAACTAATTATATTTCGAATATAGATTATAAATTTTCTTAAATAAAGTTGAAGGAGTTTGTCATAAATTTTTATTATATTTTTATCGAGTCAAATGGAAATATATTTTTAATTAATTTCCTATGAAAGCATCTCAATAAAAAAGTTGACGGACGTAGTGAGAGTTGTTAAATTAGAAATTAAATGAAGAGTAGCTTTTGATTTTTTGAAAAAATATTATTATATAATTATTTATTTTATTGTATAAAAATATAATGAGACCAAGATGTGATGAAGGAAAATGATTTAAAGCACGAGAATCATAATTTTCATATGAATAGGGATGTTGTTGAGGTGGGAGGGGGGGTCTCGTTAGGGTGGGAGGGGGGTTCTCGTTTTTGACCTGGGAGGGGGGTTTCGGTTGGAACAGTGAACAAAGCCTAACTTATGTAGCTCTTTATACCTTCTAAGGTTTAAGTTGCTATCAAAGCAAGCTACTTATGATTCCTTTGATCACTAATGAAATATCTGAGGGTCATTTCATAGAGTGGGAGTCAGAAAGCAACATGATCTTTGGCAAGCAGAACAGCATCTAGATTGATTAAATACTTAAACTCTTTAAATTTTGCTTGAGTAAGTACTTGATACTCCTTAATAAACTCCATCTAATATTTATCATCACTTAACAGATAGTTGAAAGAATAAACCTTATATGCGTATTGATGATCATTGATAACTATCTTATCAAAGAAATCCTCTAGAATTAGATAACTTTAAAGAGAAGAATCTAAATCTATCTACGCAAGAACTGGTATTTTATTGCATTGAATTATGATCATGATTTTTGTGATTTCAGAGGTTAGTTGGTTGCGAGCCTTCTTTACGCACTCTAACTAACTAGCTTATTCAGGTACTACCACTTTAGAATATTCCGTCGATTTTATTATGTTGAGAAGCTTCAACTCAACTTCATGCTTTTCAATTTCTATGTCTTTTTTTTTAGCTTTTAAAGATTTTTCTTCAAGTCTCTTTTATGAGAGTACTACTTATGGCACTCAAAGCAATCATACTTCCCATCAATTTTGTCATGCTTTAAGTATACAGTCGGCTTGGCTTCCTTATGGACCTTCATATGTCTGTACCAGCTTGATTTATGAGCAAAATCTCTCTTACACAGCTCACAAAAATAGACTTCAACTTCTTCAGATTGTATAGGAATTTCATTATTACCTTTCTCCTCCTCTCTGTCTCCCACACATTTGTTTGCCATTTATTTTCTATTATTAATTTCTATATTAATAACAGAGACCTCAAGTGATAGCTCTAGTTGTTCTTTATGAGAGTTCATCTCGCAGCTATCACACTTTTTTTGCTGCCAAAGGTAAGTCTCATTTAGTTTGAGGGAAGTGCTGTTGTTTTTCTTAAAATGTTAGCGCTCATATATAAATTTGAATTTAAATTTATAAAACTGCCTCTATAACTCAGAGCTTATATGAGAGGTTTGCAAGCATACAAGTTTCAAGGGAACTTTAGAGTATTAGAGGAGGAAAATGAGCAGTATAAGACGATCCTGCTCTAAATATGGTTGAGAAAGTAACCATTGTTTCTATCAATAATAAGTTAATTAAAGCACGTAACGATTTAGGAGATATTTTGTGATTTTATGATTAAAATAAGGGTGCTCCTAATTAAGTACTAGCATTTTAGGAGCTGCTCCTAATTAAGTACGTAACAATTTAAATTTAAAATATGGAACTATAACAGTAGAAATAGATATCAATATCTTAAGTTTGAAACCAGTTCTCACTACCTTCTCCATATCCTTCTTAGAGGTTGACCTCCTATAGGATGCCCATATTAAATTGTAAGTTGTACAGAGGTAAATAATTTAAATCAATAAACTTAAATTTGAATATTTCTTAGATCTGTAAACAAGATGGAGTCAATGAATGATGCAATGAAAAGAGTTCAAGCACAAGAATTGATTCAAAGATTTAGAAGCAAGTATGATTTGCATCGCTACCTGGTGCAGCAAGGTAATGAACTCATAGTAGCTAATCTTTATTATGTAGTTGGTTTGTTCCTGCCAACAATGGAAGGTAACTATAATTCCATTTCTAAGAGCAATACTCTGCGAAGAAAAGAAAGCCTTGAAAACTTAAGATGTAAAGTTTGCAGAGATTCCAAACTATCCAGAAATCTCAGTGACTAACTTATATGATGATGCTATGAATGACCCCAGAGGTTTCGCAGTACCTGCCTACTAAGAAGCAGTTGTCAAATAAACTACCTGAAAGAAACTATTTCCTTGGCATACTTGCAACAATTAAAGGTGATTACTTGAAAGAAATTATTCAAGAATCTCATAAGAAAAGGTACAGCATCTCTTCAGAGATAAAGACAAACAAGGGATCAAGATAAGTGAGAGCTGGCTATCAGAGCTGCAGAAGAACCCTTATATTTCAAGTAAGATTTTTAGCTTAACTCTTTAGAAAAATCTGGTACTGGCATCTTCTTGATGAAGGAATAGAGCAAGCTTTACAGAGAGCGAAAGTCGCAGACAAAGTATGAAGTTAGCAAGAGACTTTATTCAAATATTTAGCCTCCAGAGTAAATAAAATAGATGCTGGAGCTGGCAGCAAGAGAAGAAACCTTGGCTCAAGCAAGCCTTAAGAGGAAGAAAAGAAATAGAAGCCAGCTCCCTCTAAAGAATTTTAAATGTGACTTATATATTCATTAACTTAATTACAAAACTTATTTATATACATTCACTCTCCCTCCCTTCTTTAGCACACTTTTATGCCAACTAATTATCAACTCTCTTAGCTGAACTTTTTATAAAATCGACTGTATTGATAAATAGGTCATGCATTAAGTAGTATAGCAGCAGTTTCTTGTAATGACCTTTTAGTATACCCCAGTAGAAATCAATTCCATTAAATTATGGACTGTAAGGTACGTTGAACGCTGGCGTTATTCTAAGTTGTTCATAACTCTTCCTTGTATCTTTTGTCTTATGAACTGAAAGATTATCAACAAACAGTATAATCTCTTATTCAGGGTACTTCTCTCTCAGCTGCTCTAAGAATTGAATATACTGCTCTGTCTTAATAGAGCGAGGATGAATAAGATAAGTTTCTAAACCGGCATCCTCGCTAATACCTCCAAGAATTGCCATTGTTTATACCTTGACTTTCTAGTCATATACTTCTATATTACTATGCCTCTTATACCAAGACTTCTAGATGAAAATGTTGAAGGTAAAAACAGCCTCGTCAGCATGAATAAACTTAATATTATTTTATTAGGCTCTCTGAATTTAATTATAAATATAATTTAAGTTGTTGTTGTAAAATGGCAGAGTGAAATCAATTACTCTCTTGATACATTCACACCTTTGTAAGAGATACCATTTCGTTTATAAATGTTTGCAACAGACTAAGCAGAGATCTTCAACTCAGGGAACTGGCGGTGAAACATAAGACCTCGTTGGTTGAGAGAGAAGTGAGCCCAATACTTCAAAGTTTTTTCATTAATAAGAAAGTCAATATGCTTCTTTAGAAACTTGACTTTCTCTAAGGCATAGAATTCAGCTATTATTGCTTTAGTTATACTGCTATAAAGGCAGTGGGATCGAACAGTTGATGAACTTCGCTTAAAGAGCAGCGCAATAGACTTGTAGTTCAGTTCTGGATTGACTAATTCACTATATATATATCACATCCATATCTCAGTTTAAACACTAAATCTATATACTCTTCATCATAAATAGACCCCAAAAGTTTGCTATTTTTGTCTCGCATTTAATTAATAACCCCAACCCCTGACAAATTCCCTACAAATCAAAGCACTTATAAACCTCATTAAGGGGTTTCGGGTTTTGAATATATTTAGGGAATTATTGTATTTATTATACAAATACATAATAATTAAAATTTTGTTTATTGTTGAAGTATCTTGTTCCAGAATAAATTGAACAAAATGCAATTGATTAACACGGTGATTTTAATTAATAAAATGAGTGTTCTAAAAGTGGGAATAGGCATAGCAGAAACTAAAATTGTTGAAAATTTAAATTACTTAAAATTATTATTTTAAAAATCAATAATGACTAATTTATTTAAGCTATTCTGTCCAGTATATGGGTCTCTCTACTCCTGACCCTTGGATGGATTGAGTTGGATGCTCAAAAATCAAAGCTTGAAACTATATTGTTTATCTATCTGGCTGGCTAAAGCCCCAGTATTAATCTCCATACAGCATTAAATAATAATAATAATTAATTTATTGTGAGTCATTGATAAATTAATAAAAATGGATGATCTGAGTATTTAAAAAAATAAATCATTTATCTGTATAAATATTAAAGAGGCATCCATTCAAAGTAAATTTAGAATAAAAATATTTATCGTATAGGAATTTGAAATGAATTATAACTCTGGGTAAAAATGCGAGCTAATATAATTATGCCATTAATAATATTCATTTACTTTGATTTTAGTTTAAATTAAAAAAAATTAAGTATCTGATGTAGTGAATTTAGAGATGATCTAAAGTATATTGACTAATTACAATATAAATTTGATATTCTAAATCAAATTTATTTAATTTCATACAAAACAGTAGTAAATAAGGTATTTGTTCGGTAAAATTTCCCCTCATAATGCTATATCATTACAAAAATATGCTTTAGCTTGCTTATCTGTTTACTTAACTTTGAAATCAAAGATAAATAAAATTGTATTGCTCTGACAAAACGATAATAAGTGACATAAAAGAAAATTTTACAAAAAGAATATTTTATTTATTTGTTTAAAAAAATGACTCCATCACTTTAATTATTAATATTTTAATTTTCTTTATTTTTTCCAATTCAGTTATATTTAATGAAAAATACTTAAAAATTATATATAAATATAAGTCTACAAAATTATATAATTCAGATAATTGGTAATTTCAAATAAATAATTATTAATATAAGTTTATTTACCTAAATATGAGCGCTTAAATTACTATTATTTTAAGAATAGTAGGACTTTGAATCGAAATAATAAACTAATATTGTAACTCAAAAATAAGTAAAATATCAAAAGAGACCAAATTTCTTATAATTGAGTACAATATTTACTCAAGATAAAAATTGGGTATTGACTTTGATTACCAACTTAAGAATTTAATAGTTTCTAGTTGTTTTTACCAAAAGTAAATTTAGTGTTAAATTGTGAATCATTAAGAAGCTTTTGTTTTGAATTATTTATGTATAAAATAATTTATCTTTTACATTATTGGTGTTTGAGTGATATATCTGGAAGGGCATTTGTCTAGGATGTATTTGATTTTTTCGATCTTTTTATTTGTTATTATATTATTTTACCGAAATAAAGTCATTATCCTATTAGTAATTACAATTTATTTTGAAAAGTTAGGCGATTTGAATATAAGTTAAAATTAATTGGTAAATTATCTAATTTATTAGTTAGTAATAGATATTTAACAATGCCCAATAAATTTAACTCAATAAGATAAAACACTGATTGAAGATTCAACACTCAATATTCTTTAGGATTTAGAGAAAGAGAATAAATAATTTAATTAAAATAGCATTGAAAAAGTGGATCCATTACAATCTATTAAGAATTATTAGAGTGGGCAAGATTAGTTTCTTATATTTAATATTTAAATAAATTATAAACTAATATATAATTTGTTTCTCTAAATAATAAATTAAAATAGTTTTTATTTAGACATAAATTTATATTATTATGATTTCAATATAATCATTAATTTTGAATTTTAATTATAATTTGATAAATTAAATTAAAATAACTCACAAAAGTTAAAAAATTGAAGAATCAGTCAAAATAAGATAAAAATCTGAAATATTTATATTCTTAAAATACATAGAAATTATAAATAAATCATTTTCCAAACATAATTATAATTATTTATTAGAAATTCATTTGATTTTTATATTATTATATTAAATATGGGCTCAAGTGATAAATATTTTATTTTTACTACTTGAGCCCATTTTTTATATAATTAAAATATATATATTTAAATCTTAAAATTTTTATTTTTATTTTTAATTTAAAATGTAATTACTTTTGTATCAAAATTAAATGAGATTTATTCATAGTTTTATATTTTAAGCAAATAGTTTGAATTATACATTAAAATTGTTTATTTTTTAAGATATAATACTTATTATTGAAATTTAATTTAAAATTACTCATATTAGTAAATAGGAATAAATTAAACTTAATTTTAATCAAAAGTAAACTTCATTTCAGTTTCCTATAATTAATTAATATACTTAAAGATATAAATTAAAAATTCTAATATATTTAATTGGCTTAAGTTGCAAAAATAAATATGTTTAAATTCATAAATTCATGATAAAATAAAATTCTTTCATAAATTACAAATATTTCCAGCATAAAATGTTAAAAACGTTTAAAGTTAGTATATTATATATTTCTTTGTATTTAAGGATTTCTTTATTGACGGTTTTTATACTATTTTGACTAAATGTTTCAACCTTTGCTTTATTATATTAAATAAATAAGTCATTAATATTAAAATTAGGATTATAATTAGAAAACTAATTTAAATTCATAGTAAATAGCAGAGGAAAATTTAATAAAATGTTTATAAGTGTTGCCTAAAATAAAAATATCCCTTATTGTTTCGAATATTGTATGATTAATATATTATTATAGCCGATCTGTAATTAAGAGATATACTAGAAATTTGCTTTATATTACATTTTATTAACCTTTCTTATATTAAATAATGAAACTTTTATATTTTGCCAATTATTATACTTGAACAACATTATAAAGATTAAATATTTAATTTCTCAAATATAATTTTGTTATAAAGCTAGAGTTTAATATAAAAATATGGAAAATATATCTACAAATTTTTTATTATAGATTTTTTAAAATATAAATTAATTCGACACTCTCAATTAAAGTAAAAAATATTAAAAATAATATCTGAATATGTATATAAATTTCATTAATTTAAGGAAAATTAGAGTTATATTCTTATTTTCTCATAATTCTATTTATTATCCTTTCAATTACAAATTATTGAATAAAAATAAATGATCATATCAATTTATATCAAATCAATCATATTCATAATTATTTCTATATATAAGATAATAATTATTTTCATTTTCTTTGTTTCTATTGAGAAGTAGCTGTCTACTTTTATGAAGTTAGACATTTATATTTTATAATTTATTTACATATTTTTATAACTATAATTTTTTTGAGAGATTAGGCTCTCTTATAGTTGTTATATATAAGTTACCATTTTATTGCTAGAAATTTTACTAAAATATAAAAATATTCAATAGTTATATGCATTTTTTATTTCTTAGCCAAAATCTTCACATATTCCTGCTAAAATTACTTGCATTACAACTTTTCCCTTATAAATCGTAGATTTCTATTATCATACTTCTTATACCAAGACTTATTAATAAAGGTGTTGAAGGTAAACACAGATTCATCAGCGTGTATGAACTTGATGTTATTAGTAATAGCTCTCTGCATTTAATCATAAAACCTCATAGATCAATTAAGAAGCGAGGATTGGAGTTAAGAACAATTAGATTAAAATTTATTTATTATTGGCTAATATTAATTAAAATTAGGCTAAAATCAAATTTACACACCCTGATTGGATTATTTTATAGGGAAAATTAATCGAGCCAATAGTTTTAATATTTAGCCAAAACATTAAAATTATACGCCAATAATATTTAAGTCTTAATTTAATTGTTCTTAACTCTAATCTTCGCTTCTTAATTGATCAATGGGGTTTTATATATAGTTTAAATTATTACTATAAAATGGCACTGTAAAATCAATCACTCTCTTCACTCTGTTGACAGTCTTGTAAGTAATACCATTTCTTCTATAAATGTTGGCTATAGTTTAAGGAGAGATTCGCATGTCAGGAAACTTGCGATGAAACATCACAGCTCGCTAGTCAAGTGGAAAGTGTGCCCAATAGTTTAAAGTCTTAGAGTCACAGAGGCAGTCAATATGATGCTGTGAGAACTTTTATATTCTTGGTGGATGTTTTCAAGTGCCTGAGTTATAATTCTAAATAGCTAACATGCAATGATACCTAATAGTTGAGGCAACCTTTGCATAGGAGTCTTGCTATGGCTGTATAATTCAGCACTGATTTGACTTAGTCCAAATTAATATTCGTCCATACCTAAGCTAAAGCAATAAATCTAAATATTTCTTATCATAAATAGACCCTAAATTTCGCTAATTTCTATTTCTCATTTTTCAAATTAGCTTAATATCTTTACCAACCCAAATAAGACTTCAGCCATACCCTAAAAATTAAATGTTTAAAACATCTTATTAAGGGATAAATTCTTTTCAAAACATATGCTTTTTATGAAAAAAATCATGTTTGCATTATGATATTTATTTTTCAAATTAAAAATTTCTTAATTAAAGGTTATATAATTAATCTAATAAGTTACAACTAGATATTATACACTTTACAAACTACATTAAGCTTCTTGATGATCTATCTATGAATAAAATATTATTAAAACATAATTGAATTTAAGAACTTATAATTTATTATTTTATTTTTTTAAAATAATTTTATGTTTACTATATTTAAAAATTATATAATTATAAATGTCAAAACTAAAAAGTCTAATTAGTTCTATATCTAGAAAGTTAAAAAACTAGGATGCTTTTGGACACCCAATAACATTGAGCTACAAAGATTTTTTTATTTATTTATTTATTATTAGGGTCAATATTAATTAACCAGATGCTTGCAAGTTTTAATGAATGTGAAGATTCATATCAATTTCTTTATAAAGATAAATGTCATTTATTTATAATTAAGATAATATAGAAAGATTTTTACATTTTTTTAAAATGATATAAATATAAATAGATTTAATAATTCCAACATTTTCAAATCATTTTATTAAATGCACCCTTAATTAAAAATAATTAAATTATAAATAATTTATAATATATCATGCTGAATATTATTTAGAGTAATAAGGTTTTATAGTTAAAAAAAAAGATCTTTTAAAAATAATATGATGTATCCCCTTTTATTATAATTTATGATTCGTCAACCTATAAATCATTATTTGGAGGAATAGTGACTTTGTTTTCAAGAATAGCTCTTTTTGCCTACTTTCTTGTACAAATAATTTCTGTGTTTTAAAGAAAGAACTTCAACATAGCAACATCAACCACCTATGAAAATCTTTCAGCATCAGATAAAACTATAAATTTAAATAGGACTAATTTTGACATTGGTTTTGGTATGTTTCGAGGTTCAAACTACAGTTACTCTCTTGATTATTATGAATACTTCTCCGTTTATTTCTCAAAATAAAAACAAAAATAATTATGTTTCATATATTTCGTACAAGGTGTATCCAATATGAACGAAGGCAATTTCTCTTTTAACTTCACACAAATACCAGTAGAAATATGTTAAAATGATAGATTCTTAGGAGACACAGCTACTATAGACAACCTAGGAATTGCAGGTTATTTTATATGTCCATAAAGTGACTCTTGAAAAATCATTTTTTTATATAGAAGTGGTCATATGTTTTCTTATTTCATTTATATCAGAGTTTTTACGACAAGTTATAAAAGCTCAAATAACTTCAATAATTTTAATAGACAATTTTTAACTAACTAATAATGACTTTCAATTTAAATTAAAAGGATAAATATCTAATCTTGAAGGAAAAGCAGCATATGTTATTATATTGCCATGCATTCAAATACCCAAAAAAAAATTCATAATTTTTTAGATATTAAAGAAATGTAATTTGGAGGAGGGTAAGTGAAAATTTTATCATTTGTACTAAAAATAATATGATTATTCAAATTTTGTCATTTAAATATACATTTAGGTGTTTATAAGAAATTCATAAAAAAAAAATTTTGTAATTTATTTATATTAAATTAGGAATTTTATTTTATTTATGAAATATAAATTAAAAAAAATATATTTAAAAAAGTAAGAACAAATTATTCAAGTATTGTTTTGATGGAATATATTGTCAAAAACAGATATCATTTTATGTTTTCTTAAATTTAATGAAATTAAGCCCTCAATTATAACAAATTTGGCTGATATAATTCCAAAGTACTTAATAACTATAATTAGTGTTGCAAATTTGTTTGAAATAATACGCCTGATATGATCAAAGTATATGATTATCTTATACATTTTAATTTTTTAAAAAAGTAATCCTTTAACAGCAGAAAATTTTAGAAATTTTGTCTCTGTGTTAGTGAATAAAAATTATTTTGTTGTTTGTTTTTTTAATATAAAACAAAAATTTAATTGTGCTTTTTTTATCTATGCTTTGATTTAAGCAGGTGTCAACATTAATTAGTTAAATCTATTATTATCAATATTTAAATATTTTTAAATTTGTGATAAGATAAGGGGTTATATTTAAGATATTTTAGACTAAACATTACCAGGTTAAAATAGAACCTGCAAATCTATTGAAGAAATCTAAAATGTATCCTCTCAGTTTGGATTTGATCTGGTATACTCTTAGTATTAAATTAATAATAAAAATAAAAAAATTACTAGAAAAAAAAGGTTAAATTACCCATAGTCTATAATTAATATTAATAGAATAAGTTAATAATGAACTGAGATTAATTAAAAATATTTTTGAAAGATGAGAATTTCTTCATTGTTTTTTATATTATTATATAAGACATTTAATCCTATTCTTTTAGACTTTAATAATTGCGATTATTATATTTAATAAAAGATTAAAGACAAAGAAATTATAATCTGTTTAAAAATTTCTTAATTACATAAGAACAAGTCCAAATCTTATATCAAACTAAATAGTTTCAAGATTTCTGATAAAATAAACTAAAAAATATTGAGGTAATCCTAATTTTAAAAAATATAAAATTTTATCCATATATTTTCAAAAAAAATTAATAATTTCCAAATAAATATGACAATTTTTATTTAGAAAAAAAAATAAATAATAGGTACAAGACTTATTATTTTAATTGCAAATAAATTTAAATATTCCTTAAATGAAGATAATAATTTTATTGCAATAGTTTTTTGATAACAAGAATTTCGAGACACCAATAAAGTATTTCAGTAGATATTAGACTTTAAATTATGAAAACAATATATCGAAGTCTTATAAGCTTAAGATGTTCACAACAAATATAGAATTTCATGACTCTATTTTATCTAATGATTTAAATGTAGAACAGCGGGAATTCAATAATTAATAAAATTAAAATAAAAAATAATCAAAAATTTTTATAAACTGCTTGCAAATAATTGGATTGTAAATAAATTAGGTATTTACAATTAAATTTTGTCAATTTTGAATTATATCAAGTTGACATCGTTGATTAATATTAATCCATTCAAAATAACCCTTACTAAGCCGGAATACAAATAAACCTAGTAGTTAGTTTTAATTTATTTTAATTACACTAATATATTAATGTTTATAAATTTTTAAAAGAGGAAAATTAAGTTTGCAATATAAAATGCTAGATAAATTAGAGTAAAGGTTATATAATAATCTATAAATTATGAATTTATTGATTTCAAATACAATCCCTATTTTTCATCAAAATTAATATCAATAGTCTTTAAAATTTATAAAGCAATTTTCTAGAACTAATCTCAAACTAAAAATTATAATGAATTCCATATCTATTAATTAATATTCTCTCTTATAATTAATTAATTAGTGAGAAGCAGTAAGAAATAGTTAGGACAGTGGACACAATATTAACAGCAATTACAAATACAGGAGGGTTCATGAGTATCCTCTTTGTAGTAATTTAGATATTAATTGGCAGTATATAAGAAAGAATGTTTTATCAATCACTTATCAATAAAATGTACCTATATCATGATAAACTTGAAAATAAGTAATAGACTAAAGGTAAAAAAGTGTCATTAAATTAAAATTAGAAAGTTAATTAGTCAAGATTAGAAAATTAAGATAGTTCTAATATATCAAAAGATTCATTTGTAAAGGAAGATTTCAGCGACTAAATAAGTGAAATTTAATAATCTAGAAAAGATTCTTAAAATAAGTTGACAGTCAGTACTATAAATAACCTCCTTGAGTACATATAGGAGTTGAAAAGACCTTAATTTTCGATTTGGTAGAGCATTTATAAATTTAATATTAATATAACATATAGATATTAATAAAAGTTCATAAATGTCATACTATTATTATTTATGTTTTTCAATTAGTTTTTACTTTAAAATTAATAGGAATCTTCCATATTTTATAAAAAATAATTTCTTAGTCTTTTGCCAGTTTATAAAAATATCTCAAATGCAAGAAAAATACTAAGATAACCATCAATAAAACAGATTTAAACTTTAAATTTAAAACTTAATTATTTGAAGAGGGAGTTAAGAAAACTAAGAAATATTTGGAATTAACTTCATTGCTTCACTAGTTACAGAAAAATAAAATTACAGAGAAGATTATATTTTCAAAACATCAGATGAGAGTTATTCCTTATCTACAGTCTAATATTCAAATTATATTTATAACAATTAGTATTTGTAAATTTTATTATATAAATAGATAGTCTAAATTAATAGCAAGCCTTAAACTATTCAAACTCAAATGAGTCAATTTATAATAATTTTAAATACTCTTAAATGTAGTTATTTTTCTAATTTATTTGTCAAAGTTTTTGGGAATTGTTTATTGACAATTAAAATTCACGAATTATGTTAGTAAATCATCTTTTTTCCTAATTATTTAAACTCTTCAATTCTATTTCGACAATAAAATCATTAGCAAATAAATTTATCGTACTAAAATCCATTTATTTTTATATTCTTAGATGTAATTAGTAAGAACCAAAATCATAAAAAATTCTTTCGAAACTTAAAAATAGCGATAAATTAGTTTTGAATGTGTCTCTAGGTTAACTTTTAATTAATATTGTAGATTATTATAATTTTCTAACAATATAGAAAAATTTCTTCATAAAATAATTGAAATATTCAATAGCAAATCATAAAAGATTGATAGAAGATTTAAAATCTTATTTTTAATAAAAAGTTACTTATTATATGTTCAAACTATTAATGATAATTTTTATATCATTTTTACTAATTAAAAATGATAAGCGTCAGATTATTTTAATGTTTTGATTGTTGAAGTATCTAATGCCAGAATTCTTGAAATAAAATTCAATAGTTTAAAATCTTAATAAAATTTCATAAAAAGAGAGCTCTGTATTTAGTAGTATTGGATATTGCTTAAATTTATGAAGTTAAAAAGTCTTTCAAAAATGCAAAACTTAATAAATTTAATCATAATCACATCAAAAATAAATTCATTCTAGAAAGTATCTTTTTATGAGTCTTTTTTTAAATATTTAAAATATTTGGTAATAACAAAATTTAGGTCTATAAGATAATTTTGTAACTTTAAAATAGGTAAAAACGCCCAAAAACCTCAGCTATCAAACACTGAAATCTATTTTCACTCAAAATACAAATTAAACTTAACAAGATTAATCATTTATAGAAGAATAAATTATGAATGATGGCTAGTAAGATTAAGTAATTAGCAATCACAAAAAGTTAACATCTATATATTGATACAAATTAAAATTTAACTCAACTCATAGAATGAACAGATTTAAATATACCAAAGTCATATATTGATATTGATAAACTTACCTACTATCATTAATTAAGTATCTTTAGTCAATATATTTAAAAGTTTTTTTTTTCAATAAAAAAGATATGCCTTTTTTTAAATTTTCTAAAATTTAATTTTGCTTGATTAATTGATATATTCGCTTTGAAATTTAAAATCAATTATAAATTAAAATTTATGTCTGATTATAATGATAAATTCCTTTAATTAACTTGTAATATTTGATGAATACGTTATTGAATGAACTTAGATCTTCCAATAATTATTAGAATGGACAAGGGCAGTTTCTCTAAAATTATAATATTTAATTAAAAAAAAACATTTTTAATAAATAACTTATTATTTATTGTTTTTTTTTAAATAAGTTTCAAGATAAAGATGAATAAAAGTAAAATTGGTGATATTAAATTAAATGAATCTTAAATATATTACAACGAGAGTATTATAATTATATTTCAATTTTATAAATATTGTCTTATCCTTATTCCACTTTTAATATTTAATTTAAATGATTATTTTACCAAAGAAAATTTAAATGTAGCTATCAAAATAACTTCAAATTAAAAATCAGGATATTTATATCTACAAAAATGAGCGCACTATTTTCATTTAATATAAATCTATTAAAATAAATACACTGTACCTAAAATTAAAGTTTGTTTCCAAAGAATTAGTAAGGTAAATAAAACTCATATTATTTCCCCTAAATAATAAAACCTAAAAATATTTTAATATCAATTTTCAGTAATTTTATTAAAAATCCCAAATTTATTCTAAAGTAAAAAAAATTCATTTAACTAACATTGAATATAAATTTTATGAATAAATTTAATTATTATTAAAAATATTATATAAAACTTCTTACATAAATATTATAGTTTCTTCCTTTTCCAATATAAATATTATGTATATAATCATATTAAGTTATAAAAAATAGTAACTTATGATTTACATTAAATAATAATGTATCAAATGGAAAATATTTAAAAAACATGATTAATAGTAATTCGATATAGAATAGGAATAGAATTAAATGCAAAGGTAAAATAATTTTTGTTAATTATAAAAATAAAATTTTCACGAATCAAACTATTTTCCTATCCCATAATTATAATTAGTTAAGTCTTACTAAAATAATAGATAGATAGCCTTATTATTATTATTAAAATTTTTAGAGATATGCTGTAATTTTATTTATATCATATCCTAATTGTCCCTAAATATTACCAATTTAAAATAATATCAATTGCATAATTGCCTAAACTTCTTAATTAGACTTAAAAAAAATTTAAAATATATTTTAAAACCGAATATTTAAAATATCAAATAAAGACTGTGAATGAATCTGAGTAGCATGCATTTTATATAATAAATATGCATTTATTATGAAAATTATGATATATAATCAAAAGGTTTTAGAAAATTAATCTAATATATATAATTATAATAATCTTTGCATCAAATATAAGATGATCAATTTACAAATTAGATATAATCAAGATATAATTTAATTGTTGAATTACTATATTTATAGATTTCATTTTTTCACAAAATAATTCTATTCACTATATCATAAAAATTATATAAATATAAATGTCAAAACTTAAAAGTTTAAGCAATTCTATCTCTAGAAATTTAAAAAACCAGGATGCTTTTGGTCATCCGATAACATTAAGCTACAAAGATTTATTTTACATTATTAATTATTTAGGCTATTAAAAATATCATATAGAAGCAAATTTTTATTATTATCTATCTCATAAAAAATTTTTAAAATTTATATGCCCTTAACATATTTTAGAGATAAGTTAAACCATATCTTTATGATTTTCTTCAAAATAAATCCAATGCCTCTAACACTTTTAATCAACTTAATTTGATATCTCTTAAGTTTAGTTAATAAAAATATTTTATTATAAATAAATGGGTTCATATTGCTAAGAAAATAATTTTATATTATATCTAAAGAATATATTATAAGAATAGGAATAATGATTGCCATTATTTAAACATGATTAAATGATATATAAGTCAAAGTCATATTTTTAAGTAAAATTATATGATTCGTCAACCTATAAATCTTTATTTGGAGGAATAGTGACTTTATTTTCAAGAATAGCTCTCTTTGCATATTTTCTAGTACAAGTAATTGCTGTGTTCAAAAGAGAAAATTACAATACAGCAACATCAACCACCTATGAGAATCTCTCAGCTTCGGATAAATCCATAATTTTAAACAGAACTAATTTTGATATTGGTTTTGCTTTATATCGAGATACAAACTACACTTACTCCCTTGATTATTATGAGTACTTTTCAGTTTATTTCAATATTAATTAATTTTAATTAATAAATATTATTTCATGCAAAGTGTTTCAACTATGAATCAAGGCAATTTTTCTCTTAATTTTACATTAATACCAGGAGAAATCTGCTAAAATGATAGATTTTTAGGAGACACTGATACAATAGAGAACCTAGGAATAGCCGGCTATTTCGTGTGTCCATAAAAAGACTTTTATAAATCATTTGTTATTTAGAAGTAGACAAATAATTAAAAATTTTAGTTTTTTGTGGTAATTTCTATCTACTTAAAACTGACTTTCAATTTAAATTAAAAGGATAAATGTCAAATCTTGTGGGAAATGACGTTTATGTTATTGCATCTCCATGCATTAAAATGCCATTTTTAAATTTTCAAAATTAAATTTTTTAAACTATTTTACACAGAATTCATGTTGGAAGGAATTAACAATAATTGTATGAATTAATAATAAAGAAAAATTGACTATAAATATTTTTTCATAATTACAATTCTTAAGAATCGTAACAAACCAAAAAAGAGTAGTTTGCTAATTTGAAATATTGTAATTAGGAATAGCTATTATTATTATTATTAAGATTCTTAAATATCTATAATTATATATTATTTTAGGATCTTCTTTTGTTGAATTTGTATTTCTCAATAATTTATAAAATAACTGTTACTTTATGAAATATTAGGAGCCAGTTTGCTTGATAAAAAATAGAATGAATAAAGAAATCAATATATTAAAGATGTTTAATAGAATCATGTTTAGATTAATTGTTTAATATAAATAATTTAATTTAAACTATCTAAAAAATAAAATATATTTCGTCAATTTATTTATAAATAAACTGCTTTGTCTTTTATTTTTAAATAAATTAATTAAAATGCTGAAAGTTTGAAATTTCTAAATTGGAGATTCAAATTTGTTTCATAACGTATATCCCTTTATCTTTCCATTGTTGTTACTAAAGATTATTTTGATATTAGTCTAACTTTTTATTGTTTTATTATAAAAATAACAATATTTTTTAATAATAATCTAAGACAATGATTCTTTGAAATCAAAAGTTCAAATTAATCCAATAAAAATATTATTTTTAATAATTAAAATTTATTTATTTATAAATTAATTATAAATTTTCAAGGGTTTTATTTAAGAAATTTTAGACTCGACATTACCTGGTCAAAATAGGACATGCAAATCTCTAGAAGAAATCCAAAATGTATCCTCTCAGTTTGGATTTGATCTGGTCTACTCTTAGTATTCTAATAAAAGTTTATCAATTATAAAAATATATATTAGAAATATATTAAATTTATACAAATCCTTAAATTTCATTATAATTTTGAAATAATTTGAAATCAAATGATTAATATTGAAGATTTTTATTTTTTTATACTAGTTAGAAATACTTTATTTTCTATTCTTTAAAATTTTAAAATTGCTTCATAATTTAATAATTGAAAACAGTAATGGTTTGAGAAATTAAAATCTGTATAGTACTTATAAAATAAAATAGTTTTAAATAAAGAAAAGTGATATTGTTTCAAGGATTATGTTACAGTGCTTATAGATACTGTTCTTAAATGATCATAATATTATAATAAAAATATCATCACATAAAATTTCGTCAATAAAAGTAATTAAAGAATATTTCGATCATTAGTTTTTTAAAAAAAAAAGATGTTAATAATAAAATCAAACAGTTATTAAACATATTAAATTCAAATTTATTTTTTTATACTTCACTATTTGCAATAGTTTTTTGAAAACAAGAATTTTGAAACTCCTATAAAATCCTTCAGTAGATCATAGACTATTAATTACTAAAATAATATAGCAAAAACTTATATGCTTAAAATGTTTACCACTAATATAGAATTCCACGATTCAATTTTATCTAATGATTTGAATGTTGAACAACGAGAATTCAATAATTTATAAAAGTTACAATACAAATTTACAAATGATTTTAGGAATATATTCGAAAAGTGGAAATATTTCTAATTGAGTCATTTAAATATCAAATTAGTGGCAGATATGTTTGCTAATTTACGATCTTGGGCTCATTCGTTAGAGAAACAAAAATTAGCTAGACTTTTCTATTAGTGGTACTAAATGACCGCATCCATGATATGAGTTAGCGTGTCTTTAATTAACCTCTCTAAATTTTATAAATTTTACCCTAACATTAAATTCAAGCTATCTCGTTTAATGTATGCGATTAATTAGGACCTCCAATAGTAAAATCCAGTTAATTTTAAATTCACTATCGAATGAGCTCAAGATTGTTTCTTTTGGCAAACATTACTGTACTAATTTTAATTATTTTTGATAAAAGAGTAAAATCATTTTTATAGAGTGATTTATAAAAAACTAATAAATTTCTGTAAATTTAATATTATTCTAAAACTAATTACTATAATTAATCTAGTTACAAAAATTGGGGTTTGTAAGGAATTGAACCCTTGATAAATTTATAAAATTTTGTATGTATAACTATCAATTGTAGGGAAAAATAATACTGTTTTACTTCAATTTCCTTGATTTAAATATGTTTGAATAATTTGAAATATCTCTCAAAATTAAATTCATGATAATAGCAGATTCTGTTATTCTTACAGTTGAAAGACTCAGAAATTAAATGAAAATTTTTATGATGATTCCATTTGAATTAAGAAGAAAGACTCAGAGTATTAGAGATAATTCATATTATAGGTAAAAGAAATCAGAATTTTGATGGAAAAATAGAATAGACTTTTAAATGTAGCAAATGCAGAAGAACCCCCAATAAAAATAATTAAAAAGAGTTTTGATATATTAATATATAGAACAAAAACTAAAAAATGATTTGATAATTTAATCTTAAGTCTAATTTATTAATGAATATAGTAATAAGTTTTGATCTATATTAAGTTTAATTACTCTCACATTTTATTTACCCCAAATTTCTTTAAATTTTTACTCTTGGGGTTTTATACTTAACTAAATAATTTTCCAATTTCTAATTTTTTTCTTTAATAATAATTGAGTTTAAATTAAATTAATTTTTTAAAAAGTTTAGTTTTTTCTTTTTTTTATTATATCAAGTTGACATCATTGATTAATATCAGTCAATCTAAAATGACCCTTACTAAGCAGGAATACTAATAAACATTGTGGTTAGTTATAATTATATTTATTTAATAAGAATTTTCTCAATAAAGAAAAAACATAAAGCTTGAAATTATAAATGAAAGTTTAATTTAATCAAATTTTTAAGCAATTTTCTAGAACTAATCTCAAACTAAAAATTATAATGAATTCCATATCTATTAATTAATATTCTCTCTTATAATTAATTAATTAGTGAGAAGCAGTAAGAAATAGTTAGGACAGTGGACACAATATTAACAGCAATTACAAATACAGGAGGGTTCATGAGTATCCTCTTTGTAGTAATTTAGATATTAATTGGCAGTATATAAGAAAGAATGTTTTATCAATCACTTATCAATAAAATGTACCTATATCATGATAAACTTGAAAATAAGTAATAGACTAAAGGTAAAAAAGTGTCATTAAATTAAAATTAGAAAGTTAATTAGTCAAGATTAGAAAATTAAGATAGTTCTAATATATCAAAAGATTCATTTGTAAAGGAAGATTTCAGCGACTAAATAAGTGAAATTTAATAATCTAGAAAAGATTCTTAAAATAAGTTGACAGTCAGTACTATAAATAACCTCCTTGAGTACATATAGGAGTTGAAAAGACCTTAATTTTCGATTTGGTAGAGCATTTATAAATTTAATATTAATATAACATATAGATATTAATAAAAGTTCATAAATGTCATACTATTATTATTTATGTTTTTCAATTAGTTTTTACTTTAAAATTAATAGGAATCTTCCATATTTTATAAAAAATAATTTCTTAGTCTTTTGCCAGTTTATAAAAATATCTCAAATGCAAGAAAAATACTAAGATAACCATCAATAAAACAGATTTAAACTTTAAATTTAAAACTTAATTATTTGAAGAGGGAGTTAAGAAAACTAAGAAATATTTGGAATTAACTTCATTGCTTCACTAGTTACAGAAAAATAAAATTACAGAGAAGATTATATTTTCAAAACATCAGATGAGAGTTATTCCTTATCTACAGTCTAATATTCAAATTATATTTATAACAATTAGTATTTGTAAATTTTATTATATAAATAGATAGTCTAAATTAATAGCAAGCCTTAAACTATTCAAACTCAAATGAGTCAATTTATAATAATTTTAAATACTCTTAAATGTAGTTATTTTTCTAATTTATTTGTCAAAGTTTTTGGGAATTGTTTATTGACAATTAAAATTCACGAATTATGTTAGTAAATCATCTTTTTTCCTAATTATTTAAACTCTTCAATTCTATTTCGACAATAAAATCATTAGCAAATAAATTTATCGTACTAAAATCCATTTATTTTTATATTCTTAGATGTAATTAGTAAGAACCAAAATCATAAAAAATTCTTTCGAAACTTAAAAATAGCGATAAATTAGTTTTGAATGTGTCTCTAGGTTAACTTTTAATTAATATTGTAGATTATTATAATTTTCTAACAATATAGAAAAATTTCTTCATAAAATAATTGAAATATTCAATAGCAAATCATAAAAGATTGATAGAAGATTTAAAATCTTATTTTTAATAAAAAGTTACTTATTATATGTTCAAACTATTAATGATAATTTTTATATCATTTTTACTAATTAAAAATGATAAGCGTCAGATTATTTTAATGTTTTGATTGTTGAAGTATCTAATGCCAGAATTCTTGAAATAAAATTCAATAGTTTAAAATCTTAATAAAATTTCATAAAAAGAGAGCTCTGTATTTAGTAGTATTGGATATTGCTTAAATTTATGAAGTTAAAAAGTCTTTCAAAAATGCAAAACTTAATAAATTTAATCATAATCACATCAAAAATAAATTCATTCTAGAAAGTATCTTTTTATGAGTCTTTTTTTAAATATTTAAAATATTTGGTAATAACAAAATTTAGGTCTATAAGATAATTTTGTAACTTTAAAATAGGTAAAAACGCCCAAAAACCTCAGCTATCAAACACTGAAATCTATTTTCACTCAAAATACAAATTAAACTTAACAAGATTAATCATTTATAGAAGAATAAATTATGAATGATGGCTAGTAAGATTAAGTAATTAGCAATCACAAAAAGTTAACATCTATATATTGATACAAATTAAAATTTAACTCAACTCATAGAATGAACAGATTTAAATATACCAAAGTCATATATTGATATTGATAAACTTACCTACTATCATTAATTAAGTATCTTTAGTCAATATATTTAAAAGTTTTTTTTTTCAATAAAAAAGATATGCCTTTTTTTAAATTTTCTAAAATTTAATTTTGCTTGATTAATTGATATATTCGCTTTGAAATTTAAAATCAATTATAAATTAAAATTTATGTCTGATTATAATGATAAATTCCTTTAATTAACTTGTAATATTTGATGAATACGTTATTGAATGAACTTAGATCTTCCAATAATTATTAGAATGGACAAGGGCAGTTTCTCTAAAATTATAATATTTAATTAAAAAAAAACATTTTTAATAAATAACTTATTATTTATTGTTTTTTTTTAAATAAGTTTCAAGATAAAGATGAATAAAAGTAAAATTGGTGATATTAAATTAAATGAATCTTAAATATATTACAACGAGAGTATTATAATTATATTTCAATTTTATAAATATTGTCTTATCCTTATTCCACTTTTAATATTTAATTTAAATGATTATTTTACCAAAGAAAATTTAAATGTAGCTATCAAAATAACTTCAAATTAAAAATCAGGATATTTATATCTACAAAAATGAGCGCACTATTTTCATTTAATATAAATCTATTAAAATAAATACACTGTACCTAAAATTAAAGTTTGTTTCCAAAGAATTAGTAAGGTAAATAAAACTCATATTATTTCCCCTAAATAATAAAACCTAAAAATATTTTAATATCAATTTTCAGTAATTTTATTAAAAATCCCAAATTTATTCTAAAGTAAAAAAAATTCATTTAACTAACATTGAATATAAATTTTATGAATAAATTTAATTATTATTAAAAATATTATATAAAACTTCTTACATAAATATTATAGTTTCTTCCTTTTCCAATATAAATATTATGTATATAATCATATTAAGTTATAAAAAATAGTAACTTATGATTTACATTAAATAATAATGTATCAAATGGAAAATATTTAAAAAACATGATTAATAGTAATTCGATATAGAATAGGAATAGAATTAAATGCAAAGGTAAAATAATTTTTGTTAATTATAAAAATAAAATTTTCACGAATCAAACTATTTTCCTATCCCATAATTATAATTAGTTAAGTCTTACTAAAATAATAGATAGATAGCCTTATTATTATTATTAAAATTTTTAGAGATATGCTGTAATTTTATTTATATCATATCCTAATTGTCCCTAAATATTACCAATTTAAAATAATATCAATTGCATAATTGCCTAAACTTCTTAATTAGACTTAAAAAAAATTTAAAATATATTTTAAAACCGAATATTTAAAATATCAAATAAAGACTGTGAATGAATCTGAGTAGCATGCATTTTATATAATAAATATGCATTTATTATGAAAATTATGATATATAATCAAAAGGTTTTAGAAAATTAATCTAATATATATAATTATAATAATCTTTGCATCAAATATAAGATGATCAATTTACAAATTAGATATAATCAAGATATAATTTAATTGTTGAATTACTATATTTATAGATTTCATTTTTTCACAAAATAATTCTATTCACTATATCATAAAAATTATATAAATATAAATGTCAAAACTTAAAAGTTTAAGCAATTCTATCTCTAGAAATTTAAAAAACCAGGATGCTTTTGGTCATCCGATAACATTAAGCTACAAAGATTTATTTTACATTATTAATTAT
>ARYC01017155.1:0-38170 GCA_000711775.1 Oxytricha trifallax
ATAGAATTCCACGATTCAATTTTATCTAATGATTTGAATGTTGAACAACGAGAATTCAATAATTTATAAAAGTTACAATACAAATTTACAAATGATTTTAGGAATATATTCGAAAAGTGGAAATATTTCTAATTGAGTCATTTAAATATCAAATTAGTGGCAGATATGTTTGCTAATTTACGATCTTGGGCTCATTCGTTAGAGAAACAAAAATTAGCTAGACTTTTCTATTAGTGGTACTAAATGACCGCATCCATGATATGAGTTAGCGTGTCTTTAATTAACCTCTCTAAATTTTATAAATTTTACCCTAACATTAAATTCAAGCTATCTCGTTTAATGTATGCGATTAATTAGGACCTCCAATAGTAAAATCCAGTTAATTTTAAATTCACTATCGAATGAGCTCAAGATTGTTTCTTTTGGCAAACATTACTGTACTAATTTTAATTATTTTTGATAAAAGAGTAAAATCATTTTTATAGAGTGATTTATAAAAAACTAATAAATTTCTGTAAATTTAATATTATTCTAAAACTAATTACTATAATTAATCTAGTTACAAAAATTGGGGTTTGTAAGGAATTGAACCCTTGATAAATTTATAAAATTTTGTATGTATAACTATCAATTGTAGGGAAAAATAATACTGTTTTACTTCAATTTCCTTGATTTAAATATGTTTGAATAATTTGAAATATCTCTCAAAATTAAATTCATGATAATAGCAGATTCTGTTATTCTTACAGTTGAAAGACTCAGAAATTAAATGAAAATTTTTATGATGATTCCATTTGAATTAAGAAGAAAGACTCAGAGTATTAGAGATAATTCATATTATAGGTAAAAGAAATCAGAATTTTGATGGAAAAATAGAATAGACTTTTAAATGTAGCAAATGCAGAAGAACCCCCAATAAAAATAATTAAAAAGAGTTTTGATATATTAATATATAGAACAAAAACTAAAAAATGATTTGATAATTTAATCTTAAGTCTAATTTATTAATGAATATAGTAATAAGTTTTGATCTATATTAAGTTTAATTACTCTCACATTTTATTTACCCCAAATTTCTTTAAATTTTTACTCTTGGGGTTTTATACTTAACTAAATAATTTTCCAATTTCTAATTTTTTTCTTTAATAATAATTGAGTTTAAATTAAATTAATTTTTTAAAAAGTTTAGTTTTTTCTTTTTTTTATTATATCAAGTTGACATCATTGATTAATATCAGTCAATCTAAAATGACCCTTACTAAGCAGGAATACTAATAAACATTGTGGTTAGTTATAATTATATTTATTTAATAAGAATTTTCTCAATAAAGAAAAAACATAAAGCTTGAAATTATAAATGAAAGTTTAATTTAATCAAATTTTTAAGCAATTTTCTAGAACTAATCTCAAACTAAAAATTATAATGAATTCCATATCTATTAATTAATATTCTCTCTTATAATTAATTAATTAGTGAGAAGCAGTAAGAAATAGTTAGGACAGTGGACACAATATTAACAGCAATTACAAATACAGGAGGGTTCATGAGTATCCTCTTTGTAGTAATTTAGATATTAATTGGCAGTATATAAGAAAGAATGTTTTATCAATCACTTATCAATAAAATGTACCTATATCATGATAAACTTGAAAATAAGTAATAGACTAAAGGTAAAAAAGTGTCATTAAATTAAAATTAGAAAGTTAATTAGTCAAGATTAGAAAATTAAGATAGTTCTAATATATCAAAAGATTCATTTGTAAAGGAAGATTTCAGCGACTAAATAAGTGAAATTTAATAATCTAGAAAAGATTCTTAAAATAAGTTGACAGTCAGTACTATAAATAACCTCCTTGAGTACATATAGGAGTTGAAAAGACCTTAATTTTCGATTTGGTAGAGCATTTATAAATTTAATATTAATATAACATATAGATATTAATAAAAGTTCATAAATGTCATACTATTATTATTTATGTTTTTCAATTAGTTTTTACTTTAAAATTAATAGGAATCTTCCATATTTTATAAAAAATAATTTCTTAGTCTTTTGCCAGTTTATAAAAATATCTCAAATGCAAGAAAAATACTAAGATAACCATCAATAAAACAGATTTAAACTTTAAATTTAAAACTTAATTATTTGAAGAGGGAGTTAAGAAAACTAAGAAATATTTGGAATTAACTTCATTGCTTCACTAGTTACAGAAAAATAAAATTACAGAGAAGATTATATTTTCAAAACATCAGATGAGAGTTATTCCTTATCTACAGTCTAATATTCAAATTATATTTATAACAATTAGTATTTGTAAATTTTATTATATAAATAGATAGTCTAAATTAATAGCAAGCCTTAAACTATTCAAACTCAAATGAGTCAATTTATAATAATTTTAAATACTCTTAAATGTAGTTATTTTTCTAATTTATTTGTCAAAGTTTTTGGGAATTGTTTATTGACAATTAAAATTCACGAATTATGTTAGTAAATCATCTTTTTTCCTAATTATTTAAACTCTTCAATTCTATTTCGACAATAAAATCATTAGCAAATAAATTTATCGTACTAAAATCCATTTATTTTTATATTCTTAGATGTAATTAGTAAGAACCAAAATCATAAAAAATTCTTTCGAAACTTAAAAATAGCGATAAATTAGTTTTGAATGTGTCTCTAGGTTAACTTTTAATTAATATTGTAGATTATTATAATTTTCTAACAATATAGAAAAATTTCTTCATAAAATAATTGAAATATTCAATAGCAAATCATAAAAGATTGATAGAAGATTTAAAATCTTATTTTTAATAAAAAGTTACTTATTATATGTTCAAACTATTAATGATAATTTTTATATCATTTTTACTAATTAAAAATGATAAGCGTCAGATTATTTTAATGTTTTGATTGTTGAAGTATCTAATGCCAGAATTCTTGAAATAAAATTCAATAGTTTAAAATCTTAATAAAATTTCATAAAAAGAGAGCTCTGTATTTAGTAGTATTGGATATTGCTTAAATTTATGAAGTTAAAAAGTCTTTCAAAAATGCAAAACTTAATAAATTTAATCATAATCACATCAAAAATAAATTCATTCTAGAAAGTATCTTTTTATGAGTCTTTTTTTAAATATTTAAAATATTTGGTAATAACAAAATTTAGGTCTATAAGATAATTTTGTAACTTTAAAATAGGTAAAAACGCCCAAAAACCTCAGCTATCAAACACTGAAATCTATTTTCACTCAAAATACAAATTAAACTTAACAAGATTAATCATTTATAGAAGAATAAATTATGAATGATGGCTAGTAAGATTAAGTAATTAGCAATCACAAAAAGTTAACATCTATATATTGATACAAATTAAAATTTAACTCAACTCATAGAATGAACAGATTTAAATATACCAAAGTCATATATTGATATTGATAAACTTACCTACTATCATTAATTAAGTATCTTTAGTCAATATATTTAAAAGTTTTTTTTTTCAATAAAAAAGATATGCCTTTTTTTAAATTTTCTAAAATTTAATTTTGCTTGATTAATTGATATATTCGCTTTGAAATTTAAAATCAATTATAAATTAAAATTTATGTCTGATTATAATGATAAATTCCTTTAATTAACTTGTAATATTTGATGAATACGTTATTGAATGAACTTAGATCTTCCAATAATTATTAGAATGGACAAGGGCAGTTTCTCTAAAATTATAATATTTAATTAAAAAAAAACATTTTTAATAAATAACTTATTATTTATTGTTTTTTTTTAAATAAGTTTCAAGATAAAGATGAATAAAAGTAAAATTGGTGATATTAAATTAAATGAATCTTAAATATATTACAACGAGAGTATTATAATTATATTTCAATTTTATAAATATTGTCTTATCCTTATTCCACTTTTAATATTTAATTTAAATGATTATTTTACCAAAGAAAATTTAAATGTAGCTATCAAAATAACTTCAAATTAAAAATCAGGATATTTATATCTACAAAAATGAGCGCACTATTTTCATTTAATATAAATCTATTAAAATAAATACACTGTACCTAAAATTAAAGTTTGTTTCCAAAGAATTAGTAAGGTAAATAAAACTCATATTATTTCCCCTAAATAATAAAACCTAAAAATATTTTAATATCAATTTTCAGTAATTTTATTAAAAATCCCAAATTTATTCTAAAGTAAAAAAAATTCATTTAACTAACATTGAATATAAATTTTATGAATAAATTTAATTATTATTAAAAATATTATATAAAACTTCTTACATAAATATTATAGTTTCTTCCTTTTCCAATATAAATATTATGTATATAATCATATTAAGTTATAAAAAATAGTAACTTATGATTTACATTAAATAATAATGTATCAAATGGAAAATATTTAAAAAACATGATTAATAGTAATTCGATATAGAATAGGAATAGAATTAAATGCAAAGGTAAAATAATTTTTGTTAATTATAAAAATAAAATTTTCACGAATCAAACTATTTTCCTATCCCATAATTATAATTAGTTAAGTCTTACTAAAATAATAGATAGATAGCCTTATTATTATTATTAAAATTTTTAGAGATATGCTGTAATTTTATTTATATCATATCCTAATTGTCCCTAAATATTACCAATTTAAAATAATATCAATTGCATAATTGCCTAAACTTCTTAATTAGACTTAAAAAAAATTTAAAATATATTTTAAAACCGAATATTTAAAATATCAAATAAAGACTGTGAATGAATCTGAGTAGCATGCATTTTATATAATAAATATGCATTTATTATGAAAATTATGATATATAATCAAAAGGTTTTAGAAAATTAATCTAATATATATAATTATAATAATCTTTGCATCAAATATAAGATGATCAATTTACAAATTAGATATAATCAAGATATAATTTAATTGTTGAATTACTATATTTATAGATTTCATTTTTTCACAAAATAATTCTATTCACTATATCATAAAAATTATATAAATATAAATGTCAAAACTTAAAAGTTTAAGCAATTCTATCTCTAGAAATTTAAAAAACCAGGATGCTTTTGGTCATCCGATAACATTAAGCTACAAAGATTTATTTTACATTATTAATTATTTAGGCTATTAAAAATATCATATAGAAGCAAATTTTTATTATTATCTATCTCATAAAAAATTTTTAAAATTTATATGCCCTTAACATATTTTAGAGATAAGTTAAACCATATCTTTATGATTTTCTTCAAAATAAATCCAATGCCTCTAACACTTTTAATCAACTTAATTTGATATCTCTTAAGTTTAGTTAATAAAAATATTTTATTATAAATAAATGGGTTCATATTGCTAAGAAAATAATTTTATATTATATCTAAAGAATATATTATAAGAATAGGAATAATGATTGCCATTATTTAAACATGATTAAATGATATATAAGTCAAAGTCATATTTTTAAGTAAAATTATATGATTCGTCAACCTATAAATCTTTATTTGGAGGAATAGTGACTTTATTTTCAAGAATAGCTCTCTTTGCATATTTTCTAGTACAAGTAATTGCTGTGTTCAAAAGAGAAAATTACAATACAGCAACATCAACCACCTATGAGAATCTCTCAGCTTCGGATAAATCCATAATTTTAAACAGAACTAATTTTGATATTGGTTTTGCTTTATATCGAGATACAAACTACACTTACTCCCTTGATTATTATGAGTACTTTTCAGTTTATTTCAATATTAATTAATTTTAATTAATAAATATTATTTCATGCAAAGTGTTTCAACTATGAATCAAGGCAATTTTTCTCTTAATTTTACATTAATACCAGGAGAAATCTGCTAAAATGATAGATTTTTAGGAGACACTGATACAATAGAGAACCTAGGAATAGCCGGCTATTTCGTGTGTCCATAAAAAGACTTTTATAAATCATTTGTTATTTAGAAGTAGACAAATAATTAAAAATTTTAGTTTTTTGTGGTAATTTCTATCTACTTAAAACTGACTTTCAATTTAAATTAAAAGGATAAATGTCAAATCTTGTGGGAAATGACGTTTATGTTATTGCATCTCCATGCATTAAAATGCCATTTTTAAATTTTCAAAATTAAATTTTTTAAACTATTTTACACAGAATTCATGTTGGAAGGAATTAACAATAATTGTATGAATTAATAATAAAGAAAAATTGACTATAAATATTTTTTCATAATTACAATTCTTAAGAATCGTAACAAACCAAAAAAGAGTAGTTTGCTAATTTGAAATATTGTAATTAGGAATAGCTATTATTATTATTATTAAGATTCTTAAATATCTATAATTATATATTATTTTAGGATCTTCTTTTGTTGAATTTGTATTTCTCAATAATTTATAAAATAACTGTTACTTTATGAAATATTAGGAGCCAGTTTGCTTGATAAAAAATAGAATGAATAAAGAAATCAATATATTAAAGATGTTTAATAGAATCATGTTTAGATTAATTGTTTAATATAAATAATTTAATTTAAACTATCTAAAAAATAAAATATATTTCGTCAATTTATTTATAAATAAACTGCTTTGTCTTTTATTTTTAAATAAATTAATTAAAATGCTGAAAGTTTGAAATTTCTAAATTGGAGATTCAAATTTGTTTCATAACGTATATCCCTTTATCTTTCCATTGTTGTTACTAAAGATTATTTTGATATTAGTCTAACTTTTTATTGTTTTATTATAAAAATAACAATATTTTTTAATAATAATCTAAGACAATGATTCTTTGAAATCAAAAGTTCAAATTAATCCAATAAAAATATTATTTTTAATAATTAAAATTTATTTATTTATAAATTAATTATAAATTTTCAAGGGTTTTATTTAAGAAATTTTAGACTCGACATTACCTGGTCAAAATAGGACATGCAAATCTCTAGAAGAAATCCAAAATGTATCCTCTCAGTTTGGATTTGATCTGGTCTACTCTTAGTATTCTAATAAAAGTTTATCAATTATAAAAATATATATTAGAAATATATTAAATTTATACAAATCCTTAAATTTCATTATAATTTTGAAATAATTTGAAATCAAATGATTAATATTGAAGATTTTTATTTTTTTATACTAGTTAGAAATACTTTATTTTCTATTCTTTAAAATTTTAAAATTGCTTCATAATTTAATAATTGAAAACAGTAATGGTTTGAGAAATTAAAATCTGTATAGTACTTATAAAATAAAATAGTTTTAAATAAAGAAAAGTGATATTGTTTCAAGGATTATGTTACAGTGCTTATAGATACTGTTCTTAAATGATCATAATATTATAATAAAAATATCATCACATAAAATTTCGTCAATAAAAGTAATTAAAGAATATTTCGATCATTAGTTTTTTAAAAAAAAAAGATGTTAATAATAAAATCAAACAGTTATTAAACATATTAAATTCAAATTTATTTTTTTATACTTCACTATTTGCAATAGTTTTTTGAAAACAAGAATTTTGAAACTCCTATAAAATCCTTCAGTAGATCATAGACTATTAATTACTAAAATAATATAGCAAAAACTTATATGCTTAAAATGTTTACCACTAATATAGAATTCCACGATTCAATTTTATCTAATGATTTGAATGTTGAACAACGAGAATTCAATAATTTATAAAAGTTACAATACAAATTTACAAATGATTTTAGGAATATATTCGAAAAGTGGAAATATTTCTAATTGAGTCATTTAAATATCAAATTAGTGGCAGATATGTTTGCTAATTTACGATCTTGGGCTCATTCGTTAGAGAAACAAAAATTAGCTAGACTTTTCTATTAGTGGTACTAAATGACCGCATCCATGATATGAGTTAGCGTGTCTTTAATTAACCTCTCTAAATTTTATAAATTTTACCCTAACATTAAATTCAAGCTATCTCGTTTAATGTATGCGATTAATTAGGACCTCCAATAGTAAAATCCAGTTAATTTTAAATTCACTATCGAATGAGCTCAAGATTGTTTCTTTTGGCAAACATTACTGTACTAATTTTAATTATTTTTGATAAAAGAGTAAAATCATTTTTATAGAGTGATTTATAAAAAACTAATAAATTTCTGTAAATTTAATATTATTCTAAAACTAATTACTATAATTAATCTAGTTACAAAAATTGGGGTTTGTAAGGAATTGAACCCTTGATAAATTTATAAAATTTTGTATGTATAACTATCAATTGTAGGGAAAAATAATACTGTTTTACTTCAATTTCCTTGATTTAAATATGTTTGAATAATTTGAAATATCTCTCAAAATTAAATTCATGATAATAGCAGATTCTGTTATTCTTACAGTTGAAAGACTCAGAAATTAAATGAAAATTTTTATGATGATTCCATTTGAATTAAAAAAAGATAGACTAAACTTGAACCTTAAATTCTGCAAATTAAACTCAAAATTTTTCTTTCAGTAATTCACTTGTTTTATTGATAAAGTTTCAATTAATTTTAATTAATTAGAGTTTTATTAGGCCAAGATCTTTCAAATTTGTTAACTTAAACTGCAAATATTTTGATTTAAAATTAATTAAGTAAAAGCCCTTCATAATTTCAAATGTATTTCTATAAAATTTTTTAATAGTTATGGTGTAAGTTTAAAGCCTACTCTTTTACCCTATGCCATTATAAAATGTGGTTAACAGGAGCAAGCGAATGATGAAACTAAAATTGCTATAGATGTTTAATTTATAATGATTTGTGTTATTTGCGATTATAACTCCAAGCCCACAACTTACAGGAGATTTATTAAATAACATAAATTCATTGAACCTAAACTTCGCGTATAGACCATTAAAGTTATGACTTTATAACCTTAATGTAGTAGTCATAAAAACTTTTCAATTTTATCAATAAAGATCTCAATCAAATTACATAACAAGTCTTTGGGATTTTAAATGCACGGTTTTCATCGCTCTTAGCGAGATATTGATGCTTTTCAATCACGTCCAAGACATCATTATCATTCAACTTAATCTCATACTGTTCAATTTTATTTTTCATTAGCCTGATTTTTTCCTCAGCTTTTGATTAATCGATGCCAGTAAAAGCATCGTATTCTTCTGAGAGTTTGTTAAATTTGGCAAGATATCTGTCAAAAGTCTCTTTCAATTTCCTTAAACAATCTGTACAGTATCCCTTGTGTCTAGGATCTCTATTACCACAAGCACAAATATTGATAGTTTCATTATAATAGAATTAAAATTACATGTTTCACTCTTCTATGCTGTCTTAGCTTTATCACCCTAGGTTACAGCAAGTCCTGAAAACATTTTATTAACATCTAAGAACTCTTTCATTTAACTTGGTGGGATGTTAGGCTTTGGGCTAAAGGTTTAGCATTTTTTGCCTCTTGGATTTTCTTGAGAGATTTTTCATATTCTTTTTAGAGTTTAAGTTGTTTTGTAATCAATTGCTTATTTTTATTTTCATTTTCATTGATGAAGATCTTCAACTATCTAATTTATTCTGCCGCAGATTTTCCAGCAAGTTCACGAAGCTTTTTGTTATACTCTGAACTTTCTTTTTGAAGAGCCTAAGCATTTTTAATTTCCCCTAAGATATTACCAAAAAGTTTGTTTCCAACCCCTTATGGCCCATTCTACCCAGATGATGGCATTAAAGCTGGATCTTCAGCCAATGATAAAATGATTTCATTTATTTAGAGCCAACTTAAATAAAATTGAGAACTTATTCAATCTAAGTTTCCTTAGTAATTTAATTGTAATTCATCAAACTAAGTGGTTATTCTGACAGTCTTATACTAGCATAGGTTTCCTAAATATCTTTTATTTTTATTTGAATGGCGTCATTGATCGTAAAAGTTCTTAAAATAAAAGGAGATTCAAAATCAATTTCAAATATATCATAAGAGAATTATTTATCTAAGTATCAAATACATAAAAACAATTTCATTGAGATAGAAAGATTTTGTTTCTCTTAAAGCTCTTCTATCACTAGATGCATTTGAAATTTCAAACTAAGCATTTTCAGTTAAGTCTTTAGCCAATAAAATGTCAAGAATAATAAAAGTATTTTTCCCAATAATTAAGATAATTAAAATCGAAAATATGAGTGAATATTGTCTCTTACAAAGTAAATTTGTATTAAACCAGCTTCAAGTCTGTTTTATGAACTCATAATTTAAAAATCGCTAGTTCTCAATTCCATCTCAAACATAACACCCTCAAGAATCATATTACTATTTGATTCTATACCTTAAAGAGTCATTTTAAAACCCTAAGTTTAATTCCCAAAAATCTAAGACTGCTAAGTATATTTTTTCATTTGTTTTTACTAAGCTGTATTATCTGTTAGTAAGGTCTTTCTTAATAATTAAAAATTCAATATATATATTGTTTCCCCCACCTTGAAGCATTTTAGATATCTTGGGCAGACCATCATAGTTAAGTATAAATGGTTTCTACACTGGTTTCCACGGACCCAGCTCTACTTATTCTAAAGTACCATCTTCATTTTGACCCTGAATTCCTGTCTCGTTAACTATATAATTGTACTCTTAGATTAATTCTTAATTTTTAGCTTCATCCCCTATCTTATTTACAAAAAATCTGAACTTAAGACTTTCTCCCTATTTTATATCGATAAATCCAATGGAGAAGTATAATTATAATTAATTAAAATTTCTTTCTTAAATAATTTTACTGTTTATTGAAGAATAGCCTTTTAACAAAAGATTACCCTTTAGTCTCATTCATTACCTCTAAGCTGAAAGTGTACTTATCTAAATCTCGGGGGAAAATTTTCTCTGCATAAGAGATAAGTATTTTTTATAATTTTTTAAACACTAATTATGAGCGAACCTCTCATTCCAAAGTAATAATAAAATTAATTTCCGATAATAATTCGCATATTTTATTTTCAATCACTTTAATTATAAAAAAAATCATTAATTTTATTGATTAGTGAGACTAAAATAATTATAAACTTTATTACTATATAAAGAAAGGAAGGTTGTTAAAAATTAGGGTAGTTGAAAAAAAATGTGATTTATATTTTTCTTTTAAAAAATATTTGCAAATATAATTAAACATAATGAAAAAATTTATTACCCCAAATCTTTTTGATGATGATTGGCAAATTGCTCACTTTAAACTAATTCAAGGAACAAGAACCCACTTAAACCCTATTATTAAGTTCTATAGGTGTTTGGGTCCAAGCAACGTTGTGGCACTAAAGATGTATATTTGAACTTGAAGTTAAGATTCGCAACTTGTCCTGTTTTTCCCAGGTTTGTAAGGATTTAATAATTATTAGCAGTATTAGAAATTGTATTGAAGGGAATATTTCTTAAAGGCAAGATCATGTGAGATATTAATCTCATGTTTTTGAAGTTCATTTTTATCTCTGGATTATAATTTAATATAAAATTTTATTTTTATATAAAATCAATTTATAAAGGCCTCCTCAGAGAGGATTTGATAAAATTCAATTGAAATTTTTTCTTCTAAAGACTGTGTCTATGTGCTAAATTTGCTACGATTAATATCCAAAATTTTGTTGGGTGAAGCAACAACAATTTAAGTCATATGTAATCCTTCTTTAATTTTAATCATGTATAAATGAGAAATCTAATTTTGTGAGCTTTGAATTTTCTATATTGTTGATGATGATTCAAACGCATACTTTGACTGAGGAATATCAACTGACAAAAGTTCTGCTTCAATAAATCCAAAATGGCAAAATGTCTTAAATTCACTGTTTATATAGGAATCGAAGTACTTATATTTGTCAATTTATTTTACATTAGGGTTGGGTAGCACCCGAACCAACAAGTTATTGTAATTTTTATATCTTCCAAAAATGACTTGTTATTTTCATTTATGTCAATGAAAAAAGAATTCAAATATTAAATAAAAATCACAACTGTAAATTATCAAGATTTACATAAATTCTTATATAAAAACCTTTAAATAATTCTTATCCAAAAATATAAATTTAATTTTATTGGAATTTAAATTTTTTGAAAAAAAATATTTTATAATTCAAAAAAGGACATTGTTTATATGTAAATATGTAAATCTGGATCATTATACTATCAAACTGTTTTTAATAATATCTGTATTTTTTATAGAAGACTTAAAATTACAATAATGTAATTTCTGAAGCGAAACCTAGTAGTTATTTTTTGTGTAATGTGCTATTCCCCATACATTCTATAAGTTTAATATCCAATCATCTTCGTAAATGTCTTGATCCATCGGTGAGTATTTTAATATTTAACTTTTGCCCAAATAATATTTTTTGCTTCACATTAACTTGGATAAACAAAAAAATTAATACTCTTATAACATTTATATGTTCAATTTTCTAACTTCTGCAATAAAATTAATCTAGAAGTGATATATAATTAATAAGTTTTTTAAAGATATAAAAAGCTATTAATTTTTCAAGAAAATTTTCAATAATAGTTTAATTTTAGAATAAATTTTTTATCTTTATGGGAAAGTTAATAAAGTGAGTAAAAAACTTTCACATAAAGAATACCTGTGATTCTTGATATTTTTTTGTTGTAAATCTCAACAGGAATTAAACCAATAAACAATAATTTAAATATAAATAGAATAACTTATATTTTAAATGTGGACTTTGAAATTTAATATGAATAAATTATTTTTAAATTAAAAAAAATGAGTGTTCTTATCATATTAAATGAAATTATTAAAATTTATGCATATTTTAATAATATCCTTTTTTAATACATTATTTTTTCTTCTTATGATAATCTTTAAATTCTTTATATTAATTAAATGAGCTCATTAAATTAAAAATATTATAGATTCAGGTATTGCACTGCACCCCCCCATTTTAAGTACTGAATGTCAAATCACAACTGGCTTCAGTTTAATAATAATTCTGATAATTCATTGCTATATAAACTACTTCAAATTTGGTGTAAAAACAAATAAAAATAAAGATAAGAATATTCCCCCCTTGCTTGTATTTAACTTAATTTACAACTTTATGCTTATTGACAGTTTATATATTATTAGAAAAAAAATATCTTTATATCTTTATTAATAATCTATAAAGAGATTTTATTAAATTTGAAATAATTATCAAATATAAAAGATATATAATGTTTTAATATGAAGAATTATATCATAATTTATGGTATAGGTTTGAAAGAAACAGATTTTAATATATGGGGCAGGAAACCTGGGTACATAGAGCATTTTTAAGTGCACGAAACTTCCTTACCTTGAAATTAAATTAATTGGTAATTTAAAATCATGAGTCATTAATCAATATTTTTTTAATCATATCATTATATTTCCATTTAAAAAATTTGTAATTTGTAATTATCGTTAGATTTATTGTATTTAAATAAATAAAACGTACACATTTTCAAGATTTTTTTTTTAAATAAGCTGAAATTTAGATCAAAATGAATTAGTATTAATAGCAGTAGTAAAAGTAGCAATAGGATTAGTAAATCTTTAAAAACGTTTCATCTTCTTCGTCATCCTCATCTTCATCGTCTTCATCACTTAGATTCATATACTATTGCCCATCTCTGTGTGACTTCTTGAAGTTCCTCTTCGTTGACGCCCTCACAATGCAACCCCTGTAAAAATAAAAAGTAGATATGTTTTTTGTAACTTACATTAATATTGAATGACACTGCACCTTCTGATCAGACATTTTTTCATTTTTGTTTATTATTATGATTTTATTATCTAAATTTCAACTTATTTCAAAAAAATCTTGATTATATTTAATGATGTTATTCATAAATTTCTCATATCACAAATAAGTCTTTGATTTATACAACTGAAATAGATATTTTTAGAGATAATTATTATTTTATCATAGTATTTTTTTATTTGCCTAATTTTTTTCTTTAATTCTCCAATTTAAAGTGCCTTTAAGAACTGTGATTAATTTAAAGTTAAATAAAAAAACTTTAATTATTGAGTGTTTTATAATACTGTACCTCAATATTGACATAAATTTTTTGCAAATTATCATTTTAATACTTTTATTTCCTATCAACTTATGCTTCCTATATCTAATTGATCAATTTATAAATTTTATTTATAACTTTTTATTAATGATTAGTTAAAGTAGTAAATTATATAAAAGATTGTGCTTGTAAAGTATTTAAATTAAGTGTTTTAATTATAGAATCCTAATCAAATGAAATATCTTTAAGATTTAAAATGCCTTTGCCAACCATGTTACTTTTGATGCTAGAACCTTTGTGAAATATATCAAGTTTGATTTAATCATCGAAGTATTGAGTGTCAAATCTAATTGTAGGTCGTTCATTAGGATTCAGTAACTGTTTCTAGTTGAATATATAAAGTATTCTATCGCGATTATTGTCTATTTGTTTTTAAATTTTGAAAACCAAATCAGTGAATTCAATATTTTCATCTTTGCTAAATCTTGAGTATCCAGCGATATCAAGTTTAAGCTAGCCTCTTGGCATTTAAGTTTGAACCCCAAAACCATAATCAAGGATAATCAAATTTAAGTTAGTAAATATATTTATTATTTTACTTATATTTTTTATCATGTGCTTCTATTTTACTAATATAGAATTCGCATTTACTTATTATATCAATTAACATTTACGTATTAATTTTATTTTGTATTTTGAGTGAACTGATTTAAATTTAATTATAAGTTCCCCTTGATAATAATTGATTATCCAAAAAGGGGATTTGGCTTATTTACCTACTCCTTGTCGCTCATAAATTTATCAAATTCTAAAATTATCTGAAATGGCTGATTCTCTTAGAATTTCCTATACTCACTAATGAACTTCTATTCAATTGATATAACTTTTTACAATTTGACTATAGGCTGTCCTTTTAGAATTTTCTTTTTTGTAAAGAGATCATCAAAATTTTAAACTTCTCCAATGTTTCCGTAACCTCCTGTTTTATCCATTAAGAACTTGTTTATTGAAGTATAATTATTAAAAAATAACATTCTAGCTATTATCATTTCAAATTTAATAAAACTCATTAAGAATAGACTTGAGAAGTCCATAAAATTAAAATACACGCCAAACAAGAAGATTGACAAGAAATTTTAAAGGAAAATTTTCCGTACAATAAATTTTTTGGTTTAAAATTAATTGATTTTTCAATATAAATTATGTATTTAAATGCATAATTTAATTGAGGCGTTATATACGGTATTTATAAAACATTCTTTAACATCTTTAAAAATATAAGACCAAGAAATTGTCAGAATTAAACTCTTTAAAGCGTTATTAAAATATAAATAGAAATCTTATTAAAAATATAACATTTTTTCATTAATCAAAAATGTCATTGATAAGCAAGTTAATGTTTTTAGAGAGATTAATATTAAAAAAGGGGTTCAGCAGATATTAGCAAGTAAATTTTAATAGTCATTTAATTCAAATTATGTTAAAGCTACTACTTATAATCAGAAAAATAGCAAACAAACAAAAATTAAGAAAAAAATTACCTGCATTAAAACTTCCCTTTTATTTATCCGATGGAGTGAAGTTTATATACTTTGATTAAAAATATAAATAAATACTTTAGGAAATTTTTTTATATTATATTATATTTTACCAATTTTCAAATTTAACTGAATAAATGCCAATTTATTTTATTTAATTTTAATATCTTAAGTATTCTAATATAAATGATTGATACTATTTAAGTTATAAACATTTTAAAAAAATAGTATAATATTGAATTTTATTAAATAATTTTTATTCATATTAAGACTTATTTAATATCAATAATAACAATTGAGGTTTACTTTAAAATTATGGCAAGTATCTTATTATAATTTAAGAATAAAAATGGCTATGACTTTATTTTAAAATTCATTGTTATCTTATTAATTCAAATAAATTATAATTAAATAGATTTAAAAAAAGTTATTTAATTTTAAAAATTGATTAATTAATATTAATGGATAAATTCTAACTTAAAAACAACATAACAACTATCTATAGAAAATTTAATTTAATTTTTGCATATATTTATTTCTGATTTTCTTTAATTTTAAGATTGATTTTGCAATCAATATAATACATATATACTTCAGAAATTTATAAAAGCTTAATTTATTTGAAACAATTTTGTAAATTTATTTAGGAAAATTTTAATATATAACTAAATCACTAATGGTCGTAATTTAATTATTAAATTATCTTATTTCTAATTGTTATCTAATATGATGTGATTTATAATTATTAAAGATAATTAGTATACAATATAATCCCAAGACCTCTTAGTAGTTATTTGTTTAAATAAAAAAATCCAATATTTCATTTTTTAATTCTATTTTAAATGAAATTTATTCCAATATATTTTTAGTTTAGAAGTTGTTTAAATATTTCTACAAGCTTAAAGTTTTAATTTTATTTAATTAAATTTATCATGATAATATAATATATGTAATTTCTTATATTAATTGAAATTATTGAAATTTTAATTCTTTAATCTCAATTTCAAATTATATTCTAGATGAAAAATTTTTAACAAATTAATACATCAATGTATATAGTACATTTTTAGTGGGAATTTTAATTAAACTTAGCAATAATATGAATTAATAAATTATGTAAAAATGCAGTTCTATGTTTGGAATTTGTTATAATTTTTTCAGACAAGGTTCATTGTAGATTTTCTATAAATATAATTTTTTGTAAGATTTTTATATTTAAATTAATACTTAATTTAGTATAATTGTTAAATATTTATTGTTTAAATTTATAATTTATTTTTATAATTCAATACCAACTTACTGGTAAAATGTAGCAACAATTTTTTTCAAATTAATTTTTTTTTTATTATAAGTTTCATTTTTAGAGATCTAATTATAATACATGCAAGAAATTTAAAAGTGTTAAAATATTAAGATTATTATAATAACTAACTCAGTTTAATTTCTTTGAAGAAAAAATGATAAGAATTTAAAATAAAATAAAAAGTGCTAAATTCCCAATAAATTTCTTAAGATACTAAAAACTTAATACTTATAAGTATTCAAATCATTTTCTAACATAAGTTATTTTGAAAAATTTTATATAACCTCTTGCACATTTTTTTAATTAATATTTTAGTTTTAAATGTTCCACACATCAGTTGAAGAGTTATAGGAGCTCATATTGATGTTTGATCAAGCTAGACAAGGCAATTCTTAAATATAAAGCCAAATTTATCAGGTAATTTATTAAGAATATTTATTTAATTTTGCAGAGATAAGAGCTTTTAAGTTAAAATGACAATTACTGCAAATATTTAGCATTGATTTAATCAATGAAGGAAAGCGATGGAGTTAGAGCTGATATAAGATAAATAGTAGGATTAACTTTAAAAAGTTAAATACAAAAGAATTTTGCTAGAATTCCTATGGACACTATTAATTTTGTCAAAGAAAAGCTGATGCAATCATTCTTTGATCCAGAGTATACTGTCAGGAAAACAGTTAGCTCTGTAATGTCTATTTTGATAGTGAAAGGAGGCTTCCACATTTGGCCAGAGCTTCTTGGATTTTTGACAGAAAACTTATTAAACACAGATACCTCTATTGTTGAAAACTCAATACAAGCCATATCTATCATTGTTGAGGACTGTGCTTAACTATTTGAAAATGAAGAATATTACTAAGTTATTTTAAATATGATCCCGAATATTTTTCGACTTTTGGACTTAAATTAAACAGAAAATGTTAAACAACATGCAATAAATACGGTGAACATTTTGTTAATGACTTAATCTCCAGCTGTTTGCAACCATCTTGAAAGTTATGCAAAACATCTATTAACCATGTAAGTTGACCCCTCCCCTCAAGTTAGATGGAGAATAATCTAGGGCTTGAATGCTGTCCAGGAATTGAGAGTTGATATCATAATGCAGATCTTCGATTAAGTATGTGACTTAATGATAAATGCACTCAAAGAGAATGATTAAAAAATTGCATTGGCTGCTACAGAATTTTGGTCTGGAATTGTTTCACAAAGATGTAATACACCATAAGAGGAGGAGCTTAAAGTTTAAAAAATATTTCATAAATTACCCATCCTTCTTGCAGCTTTATTAAATATTAATGAAAAACTATAATCTATTAACACATTACTGCATTTTTTATATTAATTTTACAATATTTGAATGTTGCAGATTTACAGAGTTTGACAGAATGGCTCTTATGCCAAGCAAAGATAATGATATTGAATTTGAAAAAAAGAATTAAAGCTAAGATAATTTTGCTGAAGGAGAGGAAGAAGATTATGAAATTGGAGATGATGAATATTTTGGATAGAATAAATTCTATAGAATCCAAAATAAAATAATGAATTTAAATATATCTTTTATAAATTATTTTTTTATAATTAATCATAAAAAATTATATTTACTATAATATTTTACAACTCTTAGGAAGTCTTCTGCATTTACTATTGAAAGATATTCAAGTAAGTTATTCATAATTAGTTATTTAACATTTTAGAAATTTATCATGACGAATGCTTTTTTATGCTTCTTCCACATTTGGAGACAGCAATGAAAAGCTAGAACCCTGACTTAATTGAACCAGCAATTTTGGTACTTGGTGCAATTAGTGACTCTGATGGTGCTTATGGTGTCATAAAGATACATTTGGATAATTTAGTTCCATATCTTTTGGAAGCCTTGAATTCTAACAACGAATTAGTAAGATCAACAACTCTTTGGACTTTGTCAAAGTTTACTGATTGGATAGCTCAAAGCGATAGGTATATGGAAATTTATATCAATAATCTATGCTAAAAGATGATTGATAACGATCAAAACGTTCAAGAAGCCGCCTGCGCAGCATTAGCAGTTATAACTGAGAGTGCTCCAGATAAACTATTACCACATATTCAAAAACCCCTTGACGCCTTTAAAATGGTGATTGACATTTATAAAGGGAACGCTTTAGTTCTTTTACTAGACGCTATAGGATAAATGGCTTAATCCCTAGGTGAAAATATTAGAAATGAATCAATTATATCATAACTAATGCCAATCTTAAATAAAAAGTACATGGATATAGATGATGAAAGTAAAATTATATTCCCTCTATTTGAATGCTTCGAATCTGTCGTGTCCGCCCTGGGTCCACTTAGTGAACCATTTAGCAAACCAATATTTGAAAGATGTGTAAATATCATTTAGAAATTCATGAATAAAGTTAAAGAGGATCCAGATTCACTTTTTACTGAAAGCGAATATTTTGTTGGCTCAATAGACCTCATAAGTTTTCTATTTAGTGCAATTGGAAGCAAAGCTCAGTAACTTGTTGTTCAAACTAATTTCTTAGCTATGCTTTACGAATTGCTTTAACTAAAGAATAACTTGGTTAAATAGTATGTTTTTGCTATGCTTGGAGATTCCTAAAAATACTTAGGAGAATTATTTAAACTATGCCTTCCTCAATTTATTCAAGTAGCCATTGATCACCTCATTTTTAATGACTCTCCAGAGTACGATAAGAGTTTCATGACTGTATGTAACAATGCTTGTTGGTTTTTAGGTCAGGCAATAGATAGCCCTAATAGCGAATTAGTTAGGCCTTATATCCCACATATTGTTTAAAGGATTGTTAGTATTCTTAGTGCTTCTAAGGTATGTAAAATTGTTTTTTAAATATTTTTAGTTGAATAAATCTTTGGCTTAAAACTTAAGCGTGACATTTGGAAGAACTGGACTTCTTGAATCAAAAGAAACTGCTGTATATCTAGATAGAGTTCTTAAGTAATTTTGTATGTCAATGAAGATAATAAAAACTGGGGCAGAGAAAAATTCAGCATTCAAAGGAATATGCTAAATGATTCCTCATAATCCTTAAGCTGCACTGAATGCTTTTCCATATCTTTGTTTTAGCTTTGTAAACACTTTTTTTACTATAATACTTTGTTTAGGTTAACTATAAGGACATACCCTAAGATTTATTCAATATATTCCAAGGCATCCTTAATAGTTATAAAAACTCAATGGAGTCATAATGGGAAGAGTTTATGGCTAGTCTTCCATAGGATTTGAGATAATAATTACTTACAATCTACAATGTCTGAAAATGGAAAATTGTTTTAATTTCATTTTACAATAAATTAATTTCAAAGTTACTTGTTTAGCAAAAAGAAATTTACACTACAGATGAGTTAATGTAATAAATAATTAAAATTTATTGTTAAACAGCTCAAAAATCAAAATAATTGATAAAATGTTTTAATAATATATTTGAATGTAATGAAATCTATAGAAATAAAGTCAGATAACTATTTATACAGATTCATGAATATGGAGAGTTCATTGAAAGAAAATCAACGAGGTTAGAATGAAAATAATTATATTTGCACAATCGGGTTAATAATAATAATTAATAAAATTTGAGTGCAGTACTAGTAAAACTTGCCCTTCTAGTATCTAAGAAAACTTTTAGCCCATTTTATTTCAGATTTTATTTTTTCACTTTTATGGACATTAATGTTTGTCTAATTAGATAATAAGTATCGATTTAGAATTTATTAAGTATTAAAAACTATATTTAGACAATGCTTAATGTATTTTTTTAATAATATATCAAATAAATTATAACTGTACTGCAATAAAATCCCTAAAATCTCTAAAGTTGCTAGATTAAAATTTTATTTATAAAAATAAATTATTAAGGCATTCTTTTTTATGGTTTTAAAAAGTCTTTTTGAAGAGATGTATAGTTTAAATGTAAGTAATAAAGAAGAGTATATTCGAGGTTTGAAGTCAGTTAATGACAGTAAGTTTATGTCTTATTGTTTAAGTTGCGTTATTAATGTGATGAATTAGAAAAATTACTTACAATTTCCAAATATTTGAAATCTAAATATTCAAAATATATTTCAACTTCTGAGTATAGTTTAACAATCACTTTTATTATTATTAAAAATCGTTATATTTGTAAGTATCATCTTGAAAAGTTGATGAGCGTATATTATCCTTGGATTATAAATGATTTAAAGTATTCTACTATACTACGGTTGTAGCCCTGAAAGTTAACGGTGTTTAGACCGTAAAGTCTAGCAAATACAGCTAGCAGATAACTCTATCTGTATTTCTAATCTGGTTTTTTTGAAACCAGAGTTGATCTTCAAGTCAATCGTTCCAATTATTATGGCAGGTATCTTGGCTAACATTCTTGATCTCAGCTATACTTAAACCCCAATTATCTTCGAGCTCCTCCTTTAAAACTTTAATCTCTCTTCTCAGATATTTGATTTTGCAAAATTAATTTCAATTAAATCTACGAGCTAAGTAGAAAAAATTATTTTAGACTTAGCTCGTAAAATAATTATCGATGGCCAGTGTGAATAATTAAGAGGCATTATTAAAAATTAAAATGTAAAATATATGTACACTCAATTCTATTTCACTATGCAATTATATCTTATGAGTGACTCATATATTAGATAAGATATGGTTCTTAGAATTTAAAATGTGACAAGAAGGTTTTAAACAGTTGTTTCGACCGAGACCCGTACCCCTCTTCTAAAAAATACCCCCTTCACACCCGTACCCCCCGTACCCCCCATACCCCCCATAAAATCCCCCATTTCATATGAAATTTTTTATCCGCGCAGTCTGAATCGATTTCCTTCATGACATCTCGTCATCATATATAGATAATTTTTTATATGAAATATCATAAATTTTTGAAAATTTATTCTTTGCTTATTAACCCATAATAGCATATTAATTTCATTTTTTTTTAATTTTTCAACGCTCGCCATTATTTTCTGAGTACATACTCTCATAGGAAATTATTTATTTTATGAGTAACACATTAATAATCATAATTATATATTAAAATGATAATTATTTGTAAAGTACTAGATATAATTCTTAACAACTTTGGGTAATGGACCCCTACGATGGGCCGCTAAATGTTTTTTCTATATTTTTTAAATGCTCTAAAAATCATTAAAACATCAAAGTAACATGTCATAAGTCATTCAAAAGCTCCCTTACGACTTTTAAAAGCAGTCTATAACTACAAAAATTATAATATCAATAAAATCATAAAATACATAGAATTTTGAATAAATATTACAAATTTTATTTAGTATGTCATGATTATTATATTTATTTTTTCACAAATTTATATTCTAATATCATGATTAGTTGTTATAATTGCTTCAAAACATTAATATTATATGTAATCTTATAGATCAGTAAGCTAAATGATTATATTTGAAGCAATTATAACAACTAATCATGATATTAGAATATAAATTTGTGAAAAAATAAATATAATAATCATGACATACTAAATAAAATTTGTAATATTTATTCAAAATTCTATGTATTTTATGATTTTATTGATATTATAATTTTTGTAGTTATAGACTGCTTTTAAAAGTCGTAAGGGAGCTTTTGAATGACTTATGACATGTTACTTTGATGTTTTAATGATTTTTAGAGCATTTAAAAAATATAGAAAAAACATTTAGCGGCCCATCGTAGGGGTCCATTACCCAAAGTTGTTAAGAATTATATCTAGTACTTTACAAATAATTATCATTTTAATATATAATTATGATTATTAATGTGCTACTCATAAAATAAATAATTTCCTATGAGAGTATGTACTCAGAAAATAATGGTGAGCGTTGAAAATTAAAAAAAAATGAAATTAATATGATATTATGGGTTAATAAGCAAAGAATAAATTTTCAAAAATTTATGATATTTCATATAAAAAATTATCTATATATAATGACGAGATGTCATGAAGGAAATCGATTCAGACTGCGCGGATAAAAAATTTCATATGAAATGGGGGATTTCATGGGGGTATGGGGGGTACGGGGGGTACGGGTGTGAAGGGGGTATTTTTTAGAAGAGGGGTAGGGGGGGGTACGGGTCTCGGTCGGAACAAACAGTATACATCAAATATCAAATTTCACAAAATTATCAAGAATAAAAACCAAAAAGATAATTGATAAGTTTGAGTCTTAAGGTTCCTCAATAATGAAAGTAAATAAGAAAGGAAATAAAAGCTTTCGCAATAGTAAATTGATTACTCAATGGACTAAAAAACTATTATTAAATGGAGCAAATACTCCATTTTAGAAAGAGCTAAGCTATTTCATCGCAAGTATCCTGAAACAAAAATCTCTAAGTCTTATCTTTATAAACTATATAGAAAGCACGGAATTAATTATAAATCAATATATCTCTGCCCAAAAATAAATAAGCATGAATAATTTGATTTAGTTATATTAATTTAAGAGCTTATGTAAAGAGTAACTTACTTGCTCGAGTAATTGATTGAGATTATTTTTGTTGATGAAGTATTATTTACTTAAAAAAACAATTAAATCGAAGTCTTGGAGAAAAACGAACTAAAGATATGAGATATAAGACAAGATATATTTGATAAAAAACTATTCAGTTATTGCAGATATCTCTGCTGAGGAAGGACTAGAAAATTACTTAATTGTCCCTTAATCTGTGAAAAAGGCAAATTTTTTACTTTTCTTAAAAGATCTATAACTCGTTTAAGAAGAATGCTAATACGCTATATTTTTAGATAATTTAAGGTTTCATCATTCAAAGGAAGTTAAATAGTTTTGTGAAGATAATGGTATAAAATTAATCTATAATGTACCATATTCTCCAGCTTTAAATCTAATCGAGAATTTTTGGGCACTATGGAAGTTAGATATAAGAAGCAAATATGTGAAGATCTTATATAAAAAAATAGGATTAATTAGCATAACATAATAACTCAGAAATTGACAAGGGTACAAAATATTCATGCCATAAATATTGCTAAAAAAGGTATAAAGTTATTAATATCTGGTAGAGTGTGAATCTTAGTTGTCAAATATTGATCTTAAAATTTGATGAATTTGACATGTTAAATTGAGAGTTGTGGTTTTCATTTTCACTCTACTTAACCTCTTCTCTGGCTCTCGCATTTCCACTTGAACTGCTGATTAGTTATTTTTATTATTTTTCTTAATGAATGAATCTCTATCTGAATTCTCATTGCATCTCCTTCTAACCTACTTTATTTTTATTAGTAAGGAGGACTATGTCTTGTAGTAGATAGAGAGATCTCCCTTTCTTCTCTAAAATTATTGGTTTGTAATAATATTATTTTACTTGAAATATAAGGCTAGGATCTTAGAAGTTCTGCCCATTCAGGAGATACCAGGATCGTCTTTTTATGTGTGTTCTCAGCTGCCGTACCATGCCTTTAACTCAAACAGTGATTTATAAGTTCTTTTAATTTATCTTCTCTCAAAGTTGCTTGCCATTACGCCGAAAATGTAATCTCGTTCAATTTTAGATTTATTATTTTTTTTATCAGTGTCAGGCAAATACATGAGAAATTATTAATCATCTTCCATCATAGTCATAAGATATATCAATGAAAGTTCTTAATATTTAGGGTTATTTATTTATTTGACTTGTTCACTTTTTAGAGCTCTCTCCTGGCCATTGACTACCTGCCTTAAAAAGTCAACTCTAGTGTTACTTATGCTTGGTAAAAATAGACCAACTAAACCTATTAAAGAAGTTGTAAATTATTTGAGAACGATAGGTAGTTGTAGAGATCAGCTTTGGATCTAAATCTATTTGAAAGCTCATCTGGAGCTATATAAACTTCTTCTTGACCAAACCTCTTCCGCTTTTAGTGCAATGATTCCATTTTTAATTATTTATAAAATAGGAGTTCATTTTATATAAAATTAAGTTTTATTTTTATACTTTGTAAACCTTCTAAGAATAGTATATTTATTTAAAAAACGATGCTTAAAATAGTGTATTATGCTAATAACTTAAATTATACAAACAATTAAATTTATTGATATCATTTTATAATTAACGATAGTTAAAATATTTTTATTTTTTTATTGCTTTTAACTGATTAATTAATGATAATATTGAATAATTTTAAAAATAGTTTATTATTTTAACCCTGAATAATTAACGAGTATTTGAATTTAAAATTGTAAAAAATAATTTGAAGTATATTTTTTTAGACTTCATTATTAGAATATATTTAAAATAAATATAATAGTATTAATTAAAAACTAATAATATGGCTGAACTAAACTTAAGAGAAATAATAAATTTCAAATTCAAATCAGGAGAAGAAAAGAGGAAGACCAAAGAAATCTTTGAATTCTAATTCAACCTCAATTTAATTTATCAATTAAGAAAATGAAAATATCATGTGTGATTAGGATGACTAGCCTAAAACTAGTTAATAGTAAGATTAATATTGCTGGAAATTCGTAACTTTCAAACACTCAATAGTAGGATTTATCATAAACTTCTAAAAATAAAAAGTAAACTAAATTTTACAATTGTCCTATTGAAGGATGTATATCAGAGCCCTTTACTACTTCTAAAAAATTGTCGAATCATAATTACAATGTTCATAAAAGATAAAAGTAATTCACTAGGGTAAAAAAAGCAAACAATAATTATCCATGCCCACTTTGTAATAATACTTCAACATCTTTATATTAACTGCATAAACATTTCGCTGGATAATCTCACATTTTTGAAGAATGGGAGTAAAAAGGCTTAGATAAGACAAAATATATTACTTATAAATAAGAGAAAAGTTTACAAGATTCTCAACGAAATAAATTGAAAAAATTAATAATTAAAATTGATTGGCAAAATATTGAAGAGTCTCAATTAATGAAAAATCGTCAAGAAACAGCAGATTAAATTCAATCACAAGTCCCTTTTAATCGATTGGATTATAAACCTATAAGTTACTGGATTCAGGTTGGTGATTTAGATAAATCAATCAAACGCTAATAGAGAAATTAAATTTTTGAGAAGTATCAAGGGCTTAAGTTACAATTAATATTCCCATTTCAATTTCTAACAAATAATCACAATAATTAGTTTCAATTTGAAAAATACATGTCTGTGTTGTATCGAGCAGTTGGAAATTTTAAAATAAAAATAGAAAGAATTTAGAGATTAGCATATTCAGACACTCACTTAGCCATAGAATTAGATAGGTTACAATTTACTTTGAAAGACTTTTTAGCTGACAATATATTATTACCTGAACAAAAAAAGTACATCGCAAAAAAGTTATTTAAAGCTATAAATGAACTTCATGAATTTGGATTTATACACAATAATTTAAACACAAATAACATTCTAGTAGCAAGAGTCCTGAAGTAGTTATTTTTAAAAGGATATGAGTATGCAAATTTTATCAATGAAAAACACAAAGGAGGGAAAGACCCAAAAAGTATTTATAGTCACCCAAAATCTTCGATACTTGAGAGAAATAATTTATATTCTTATGGCATGATATTATTAGAGTTATGCCTAGAATCCAAAAATTTCAATGAGTGGGTATAAGGACCTGAATTTTACTAATAAGTTAAATTATAGATAAAATAATAACATGAGAACATAAGAAGCAACAATAATAAGAGTTTGTATATTTAAATCAGACATGGAGGCAGCTATAAGCAGATCGACAATGTGGAAGTATATTAATTAGCTCACTTTTAAGACAATTATAAGATCAGGAGAAATGATGAGAGCTACAAGAGACACTTCAATAGTTATGAGTCAAAACATTTGAGAGTTATTAGTGTATATTTTATTATCTAGAAATTAAAAATAAAAATATTATTAAAATTTAATTAACAATTATTATAAATTCTAGTGAAAAGTATAAAAAGAATATTAAGAATGCTAATATAAACTAGTTTTATTTTTAATAATAATAATAATAATAATAATAATAATAATAATTAACTCGCATCGAGGGGTCGAAGCCCCCCTGAGCATATCAATTATGAAGGAACTCAGTTCCTTTAGTTGTTTCTTCTCTTTTTGTTGTTCTTTCTGGGTTTCTTAGGTTGTCTTTGTTTGTTATTGAGTTTTCTACCAGTGAATTAGTTTTATCTTCTTCTGTCTTGTCTTAGGATGGTGACTGCATCGTCGCCTACGTGTTTATATTTAATGGGTGATTAGACTTATAAGATTTTAACAGAGAATTTAATAAGACCAAGGGAGATAAGAGATTTAAAATTTTCTTTCATGAAGAAGATGATGTCGGTTGAAAGATTCTTGGAGAAGTTCCAAGGAGTTTTGAATCTGATAGTGTTTGTATTAAGCATGAAATCTTGGTCGGTATCGCAGTACATGATCACGTCTTGGTTGTAAGACCTAAGCTTGTCAATGGTCTTGAGAAAGGTTCTGATTTGCTTAGGGGTGTCCATGCTGTTAGCGATGGTGTGCTAGGCTTTAGTGTCTCTTTCAAGGATGTCTTCGATCTGTTCGAAGTAGTAAGCAATTGTGTTGGAAAGTCCTTGAGTTGCTGCTTAAATTTTAAGGGAGACAATTTGCTCTTTAAGCTCTAAGGCCTTAAAGAGAGTTCTAGCTGAGACTTTGGTGCCATTGTTGGCTTCTTCGACTAGGGTTTTGAAAGCAATGTCGGTGCTGGTTGAGTAGAAGTCTGGAAGGTCTTTGAACTTGACCGAGGACTTGTCTTTCATTTGGGCGTCTCTGTGTTCACTCATATTTAATAGTGATTAATATTTTATTATTAATTAGGAATCTTGTTTTAATAATTCCTTGTCAGAAATCTTATTAAAGGGTGATTCCTCAATAAGAGTTAAAAGTTCCTATTGAATAGGGAACTTAATTGATGACGCACTTGAGGGCGTCAAAGATTATTCACCTCCTTCATAGAAGGAGATGTCAGCTTCAGAATCATAGTCTAGAGAGCTAGACTTGTCTATTGGCGCTTAAAGGATGGCGCATTAAGAAGCTAAGAATTCCTGCTCTTCCTGTATGAACTGTTAGTTAAGATTCTAAAGTTCTTGATGAGTGAACTTGTTATGGAACTATGTAAGTTCGCTAGTAAGTTGGAAGTCAATTTTGGTGTTAGTGGGAGAGGAAGGCTTTGGAATGAACTCCGGTGAAGAGGAGTTGAGGTTTCCGAAATCAGTAGCTGGCTATTAAGTTTTAGGGATCCATTTGTTGTTAACTTGGACTAGGTAAAGCGACTAGGCTAAGAGTTCTAACCAATTAGCAATGTAGTGGTTGTTCTGGTTGTTGGCTCTGATTTTGGCTTCATTTCTAAGTTTGAAGATTAGGGCAGGGTTGATCTGAGCGACTTTTTTGGCTATGTAGATAACTTTCTGAATGGTAAGGTGTCCCCAATCGTTGTTCATAGACTCTGTGATGATGGTGTCAATGATGTCTTTGAGTCTAGATCCTCGGATGAGGGTTTGAATGAAATTTTTTGTGTAGGTCGAGAAGTTGGGCATTTCGCTCTTATGTTCCACTAACTTGGATTATAATTTAATTATTTTTAATAATGCCTCATAATTATTCACACTGGCCATCGATAATTATTTTACGAGCTAAGTCTAAAATAATTTTTTTCTACTTATAGTGCATAAATATCGAATTTGGAATGAAAATTTAATTAGAAATAAACTCATATTTAAATAAATGTGTTCAGAGCAAAGTATCGATAAAATCTCCTAAGGGATTCGGGGCAAAAAATGAAAGCGATCTCCAGATAAGCATGATATTCTTACTCAGGAGTCAATATCCAAGCGTCGAAAGACTAACTCAGAGAGTCTGCTCGAATACTTAATGGGATAACAGCATATTAGCATCAAGCATGAGCGACCCCAGCAGAGAACCGTCAAGAAACACGTGAATATGAAGGACTCGAGCGAGTCGCTCTAAAGGCTGGTAGTGATTCTGCGGCATTAATCTCTGACCTCCTCATCGAGAATCTGGCTCAGCCACAAAGAAATTGCGCTGCGTCTGGGTATCAGGGTCTCGACGATATCGATGATACTCAGGCGATGGAGGATGAACGGCTTCAATGTCATTCGAAAATGATTCATTTCAGCTCTCAATCGCAGGCCAATTCTGTCAGGGTGGTAAATCTAGCAAGTGTGCTCAGTGGATTCTCTCCAGAAGTTGGCTGGGTTTTCGCTAATCAGGAGGGCGGAACTAATTAAAGAGAGATACGGGCTGCCCTCTTTCACGGCTCCAGCTCTCGCGAAGTGCTACAAGGTCAATGGGGTTTTTTCGCGAAGCCATAGTACTAGTACAGCGCCAAAGTGAAGGGCCTTGACAAGTTCAGGAAGGCTCAGGAAGAAAAGGCTAACGACCTAGGCCGCCTTATTCAGACTTGCTAGCACGTGATTTACATCGATGAGACTACAGTGCATCGCTGACAGACTCCCAACAGAGTGTGGTGTAAGAAAGGAGTGGCAGTAACGATCCCTAGCAGCAGGGGGCGTTCCTTTACCATCATCGCAGCTATAAGCAGCATACTCGGACTCGTGGCCTATGACGTCTTCACGGGTGGTCTCAATGGAGAGCGGTTCAAGGGTTTCCTTCAGGATATCAAGAAGCGCATCAGCGGTTCCGCTTATTGTGTTATGGATAATCTCTCGGCCCACCATAGCAAGATTGCCAGAGAAGCCTTCAGCGCCTCGCTTAGGCCCTTTTTCCTTCCGCCCTACAGCTGTACTATGAACTCCATCGAACGCCTATGGGCTATTGTCAAGCGCGAATGGAGGAAGAGAGTGATTCGCTTTAGCGTTGCGCAGCCCTCCGACGATTTGGTCGTGCAAAATATAAGGGAAATCCTGGATGGTCTCGATCGCTCAACTCTTATCAACATTTGCTCCTCGAACCTCTCAGCTCTGGTTAGTGCCTTGCAGGGCAACGTAGTGTGATAATCAGAACTGCATCTTTGAAGGAGTTGCGTAATGCGAAGATTGGTTTGCTTTACTCGAACTTTGCTGGTCTAATAAGAGCGTGATTAAGGAAGCTAATGGTACTTACGATGAGGGCTTTTCTGAGACAACTACTCAGAATGATCGAGTGCGGATAGCCTACTTTCGAGTCTCTCTTTCTAAATGCTGAGCTTTTGTTTTTTGGCTGCATTTTTACCTAGTCTCACCAGCCCTAAGCTATTTCGACGCTGAGTGTTCTTGGAGTGAGGCAAATTCTTAAGGAATCCAGTAGGTAACTCTATCAATTTAAGATTCTTGATCACGTTGGGCTTAGGCGGTGGCAAGTAACCCTTGTCGAAAATCTCATCGCGGGGGCTGAATGTAGACAACACGCTTATGAGCCAAGCCTTATCCGGCTAGCCGCTCTCAGAGATCCCTAGGGGCTTCTTCATCTTCTCAGCGATGTCCGCAACCTTCTCGATGAGAACCTATTTCGATGGAGGCCTCACGCAAGGCAGCAGTCTTATATCTTTGTACAAGGGGCACCATACCTCTCCGCTGATGACCTGAAGCAAATAGTCTTGGGTCACGATCGATGACTTGATCTTTGGCAGGAAATACCCGTTCCTGAGGGTCGACTCGTAGAGATCCTACTTGGAGTTGATATATCGGGAGAGCTACTCCAGAGAAACTTTATTCGGTTCGCTCATACCAAGAGATGATTATTAATTATTATTGCTAAAGTAATGGATTGATCGCGCTTTATCTCCACTTTGACCTGGTTAAATCTTATCAAAGCTGGGAATTTGAATAGGCAGTTCTTACGCGCATCTACTGTTGGAATTTACGCTGGCATTGGCTTGCTGCTTAGCGAGATTATTAGCATTCTATTTGGCAATGAATCATTAAGTAAATTCTATTTGTAATCCCACAAAGACCTCAATGCGAAATCGCATTACAAATATTCAAGTGTTTATAGAGGGTCATCTTGCTTTCGCTTTATCTCCTCGAGCGCTTACGCGAATGCGCCAAGACTACTTTAGAATGAATGCAATCTCCTTGAGGATTGTACCTTAGGTAAATGCGGTGTGATTGGACAGGAAGAGAGCGAGTTAATGTGAAGATTATTAGGATGAATTAAATACTCGATAAATGCTCAAAGATGCTCCTCAACGCTCTTAAGCGCTTTCTTAGGCCTATGATACTTTCTCATAGTCATTTTCTTGCCCTTTGATTTCTTGTTACGCTTAGTATTGACAACTCTTCCCTTATTTGAAGTCTTATCACCAGTCATTAGGCTTCTCAATAGTTCCAGCTGTTTCTATTTCTCTTTGGGGCTGTACGCATCGGCCTCCAGCACCCACAGCTAAACTGCATAAACGCTCTTGAGGAAATCTTAGACATTCCAGTATGAGGCACACTTTTCTATTCCTGAGTAGAGTATAGTGGATCGAGCGCTGTCGAAGAGTGCTATCCCCTGCGAACATTTCTTGAGAGTGACAGCGTGAGTAAAGGTAATCCCTAGGGGTTAGTCCCTGTAGATCATGATAAAGACCATCGAACTTGATTAGCCAAGCTCCCTCAGCAAATCTCTGCAGTAAGGATTTTGTTAGGAGTACTACCATTCGTAAATCTTAGTAGGGGAATAGAGATTATTGTTCGAATCCGCCACGACATCGCTCATCTACTTGAGCGAAAGGCCATTGAATTGTTTAAATGTGAGAGCCTCCTTGTGAGTGATATGCATTCTCCTGCGCATGAACCTAATAACTTGCTCGCGCGATGTGAAGCAGCGATAGCCCACTGCGTAGTTAACAGCGTGAACCACGCAGTCCATATAATGCTGAGGCTTAGCCCCCTCAACCACATGCTGTTGAATCTCAATTTGCTGTGCTCAAATACCTGGTGCTAGTATCTCTTCGAGTAGTACCAACCCGTGCCAAAGTCGATATCCGATAAAGATTGCTGTATTAGAGCGAATTCAGAAGCGCCTTCGCTAACCCCTGCGCAATTAACTCTGGCCTTTACTATTTTTGGTTGAGCTTAATTAAATCATGAATGGGACCAAGAAGGTCATCTTCAAAGTGCTATGCAAGATAAAAGTATTCAGCGAGGACGATGCGACCCGATTCATGGAACCTGAGCTTGAATGATATTGACTTGCCACGCATAGGGTCGATAGAGTATTCGTGATTTATTACAGAATACTTCTACTTCAGGCATAAAGTATTCGAGCGCGTAAGGCCCTTTGTGCTGTTTGAATTAGTATCGTTACGGCTATTGCCTGAACCGGCAGCCTAATCTTTTTTGCAGATAATATCATCATCGTCTCTTTACTTGAGGCGCTATTTGTTATTGCGTTTGTTTGGAAGCAATTTGGGGATCTCTGATTTCTTTACATTTGACGAATGAGAGGAATTATCCTTTTATATCAACTTTCTCTCAGCATTATGATCAATGCTTGACGCTGAGCTTGAACTTGAGCTGGAGCCTGAGCTTGAGCTAGAGCTACTGCTAGAGTCAGAATCGTCACGATCGATGTGGACATCTCCAGCAGCAACAGCAGGAACACTGTTATCCTTATTAGGGGGATTTAAATCTTCAGGAATTGCTTCAGCGGGAAGCGGCTCTTATAGTTCTTGATCCTCTGAGGGATCACTGCTGCTTTAATTCTGCACTTAGCCGTTTTTTCTTCGGCGTTGACGCCTACGCTATTTCTCTCTGATGAAGGACCCTCACCGTGGGAACTTGAAGCTTAGCTTGAGTCAGCCAACTTCTATTGATCTTAATTCATGCGCTACAAAACTATATGAATTTCGCTGGCCCTTCCTTAAAATACATGCCAGCAAGCAGCAGTTTAAATATTGGGATGGTTGAACCCCATTCAGCAATGGAATAAGATTCAATAACGCTAGGCGCTCGCGATCCTTCATCGTCCCCAGCAGATATTTATCATAAGTTAGAGAGTCGAAATCTGTCTTCGCGATTTTAATCTAATTAATTTTGCGAATGTGACTTTGCGGAATTTAAAAGCCCAATAAATATCTTTTACATTTCTACCCTCCTATATATAGTATTTCACGCTTCTGTAAGAGTTGCGAGGGCGACTACCAGCAAATAGAAATCGCTCTAAGTAGCGGAACCCTGATGCGAAAAAAAAATTGGCAGAGTGACGGGCTGTTTGTGGCGGTACTACAAATGCGACACGTACTTTGAGGCACCTTATGAAAGATTTGGAGGGTAGGTTAGTATTTAGTACATTCATCCATTTTCACTTTGGACAACCAACACTTCTACACCTCCGTTTAAACTCATGCACCACCACCATCATCAACACCGATTTATCATCACATCGCACTCTTGGGACACACTCCAGTCAATTTTGGGACTTTGCGATCAATGGTCTCACAATATAAAGCGTAAAATTGAAATTACAATTTCCCGGATCCCTCGCATATCCATTTACCTTTAATTTATTTATTTATCGTATTTATTAAGAATATATCTCTTATTCCAAATACGATATTTATGCACTATTAGCTCGTAGATTTAATTGAAATTAATTTTGCAAAATCAAATATCTGAGAAGAGAGATTAAAGTTTTAAAGGAGGAGCTCGAAGATAATTGGGGTTTAAGTATAGCTGAGATCAAGAATGTTAGCCAAGATACCTGCCATAATAATTGGAACGATTGACTTGAAGATCAACTCTGGTTTCAAAAAAACCAGATTAGGAATACAGATAGAGTTATCTGCTAGCTGTATTTGCTAGACTTTACGGTCTAAACACCGTTAACTTTCAGGGCTACAACCGTAGTATAGTAGAATACTTTAAATCATTTATAATCCAAGGATAATATACGCTCATCAACTTTTCAAGATGATACTTACAAATATAACGATTTTTAATAATAATAAAAGTGATTGTTAAACTATACTCAGAAGTTGAAATATATTTTGAATATTTAGATTTCAAATATTTGGAAATTGTAAGTAATTTTTCTAATTCATATCACCTAAATTATTTAATGAGGTTTATTAGTGTTTTGATTTACAAGATATAAAAGAGGGTCCTCAAGATAAATCAAGTTATACTATATGGGCTTGGGTGCTAAATTCAGAAGTTATATTTGATTTAAATATTATCAATTTCAGGTTTATTGACAAGTATTCTTTAAATTAATAGATAAATGTGCAAATTAAAGTATCTATTTGCTTTATGAAGCAATTCAAAAGTTCTAACCATTTTTATATCTGATGTATTTAAAACTAATTTTTCAATACCCCAAAACCCCAATTCATGCTTAGTCTATGAGTTTATAGTGAATTGACACACGTTCATTAATGCAAAAATGCGACTAAGCGACTTTTAATAAGGACTATATTCGAAGACTAGGTTGATTGAGAGTAGTCGTGACTAGTCTGAACATGAAAATAAGAGTATACAACTACCGTTCTCCATTGTTCATTTGGGTGATTTGTGATTAAGTCTTGATTACTACTATTAACTTTTAAATTTAACTTAACTATTAATCAATCTAATCAACCACAGTTAAAGTCATTTGTCTTAAACTTAAGATTCATGAACGATGAACCTTTCGACTAGGCTATCGCTGACAACGATGCTTAGAACTTTGCAAACTTTTACAACCATCAGCTAAATCCAAAGTTTCATACTAGCTCCATAAAATTTTAATCAGACATACAAATCAAAGATAAGTTACCAGAGTCAAACATTATTAAATTAGAAAGTTAATTGCTAGGTGGTACCAACCACTTGGGACTTTCTGATAGAGCTTTCTACTACACTAAGGCCTACCGAGGGCAGGTATGGGGTTGCTGGGCGCAACGCATGAGGGACCAGTCGGCGGGGTTCAATCTGTCAGCGTACACTCCCGAGTGAGCTGGATCCTAAGATTTCCCTGCATTAGATGAGTCTACTGGCTTGAGTTCAGTTTCCTAGGTAATAGGGAGCAGGATGAAGGTACGCTCTGCCTTCAAAAATGAGAAGACGAAAACCATTGAAGCCAACGATAAGGATTTTTCTCCCACACCGGGTTAGGGTGCTGAAGCTACCACAGCGAAAGGATAGGGATTACGTTTCCCAGCAGCGGTGGGACCGGTAAGCGTTTTTCTCCATCTTCTGTCACTCTGGTAGGATCCTACGAGCTCTGTCCTCCATGGTGAAAACCCGGTTGACATCTTAATTTAAGGTGAAGACTAGGTGATAGCAAGAATGGTTTTTTCGGAGTTTTCTACTTCATGACTGCCACGTCACGGAATTTGCCACGTCAACTCATTCAGATACGTCTACGTCACGACTAAGATTGATGGTTTGATTTTAGTATTAAACAGTGATATGTTAAATTTATTTGATTTTAATCATTAAACACCAGAGTCAAACAACGAGGATGACAAGAGTGTGATTCCAGCACCAGCGACTACTCTGTATTGATGCGCTACCTGCTCCTAGGTTTTTAATAATAAGAGCAATCTCAACCATCACGACAAAGAGGTTCACAATAAATCCAAGCAGAGTGACTAAGGATTGTAGAAGCAGGAGCAAAAGTCGCAAGGATTTCAATCCTAAATATCTAAAGTAAAAAGAGATTAAATTTAATAATAATAATAAGAAGACTAGTCGATGGCTAATCAGAGTGATGACTAAGAGGAGGTACTCAAGGAACCTCCAAAGAAGAGGTAGAGAGTGAATGCTAAAACAAGCACAAAGACTAACCCAAATGTTGATGTTGAGATCCCCAACTATGAGGATGAAGTGGATAACTCAATCGCAAGGATAAATAAGTACAGAGTCGATGATACATTTATAATTCTTGGCTTCAAATATTTCTACGACTAAGCGACTAAGCCTAGTCCTCTCTAAAAAATGACTAGTGCCCCTTATGGGACTAAGCTTCATGACGGAAGATTCTACAAGCTGTTCGCACTGAGAGGTTTTCTTGAAGAGGAGCTTGAATCAGAGTAGTTGCAAAGGGAGTATGATATAACTAAGACTGCTTTCTAACTCTAACCTCATGGAATCACTTAGTTGGAGATGGTCTTGAAAGGCAGCGATCACATCGCACTCCAGTACCTGATCCCTCAATTTAGTTACGACTACTATATGATGACTAATCGCAGTGCTCATTCGGATCGACTAGTCATGAAGCAAATCATATATGGTTTAAGAGAACTGCATACAATCGGATTCGTACACCACCAACTAAGCTTCAATAACATAGTCCTCAACGACTACCCTATCAAGGCAAGACTAAGGAACTTTGAGAATGCAAGAGTACTCGCATCTAAAAAGTAGATTGAGTATGATGGTTCATTAATGTTTTATCCGACTACAGAAGTCTTCTTTGCTGGTGATCGACTTGTCGATGTTTACGCCTTAGTCTCAATGATTGTATACCTGCTCATGACTAAAGACTACGACTCTGTCTGGACTACCTAGTCGTAGCTAGTCGAAAATGCAGCAGCATACTCTAAGAAGACTACAGCTAATACAGTCATCATAGATCTTATCAAGCAATTCTATCTCTAACCTTAGACCAGATATTGGTACAGTTTAGCAGAAATCGAGGAGAAGTTTGATAAGCTTAACTGGCAACCAGAACACAGAGTACTTTATGTTCCCCCATAGTCAAGAGACTTATTTGATTCAAACCTAAGATTCCTTCAACCGCAGTTTTTTTAGTCTTTAAGTGAGTCTAAGTTTCCGACTACCTAGTCGTTTATTATTAACATCGCACTAAGTTAAAATCACTCCTCACACTCTAATTTTCAATGTACTCTCACACATTTACTCTTATTTTCAACTAAAACTATCACTCCTGCTTGTATGTTGGTAAGTGTTAGTGAAGTGATGTTTGTTACAAGATTCAAAGAATCTTACACCTTGGGTAGTCTAAGAATCTACGACTAGTCAGTCGAAAAATTTATACTTAAAAAGACTAGGTAGTCGAAAAACCTACGACTAGTCTTGATAACTTATCTAGTCGATTCATGGAATCATACTTCTCTACTACTCAAGATCAACATACACTTTCATTCCACTCTTTCAGAGGTAGTCTTGAATGATGTACAGCTACCTCTATTAATAAAATCAAGATAGGATAGTTACTAATACAAATTGAGTCATAAGAACATAAAAATTATAGAGTGTTAAGCTAGTCGATTTCAAGCTTGTAAAAAGCTAAGTTTGTACAGTTAACTTAGTCTTCGACTTGTCTAGGTCGAACCAAGATTTCGAGAGATTTTCTACCTATCCAGCTACTGCTGTTACTAATAATAATGAAAGAATTATTCTAAATTTTGCAGTGTAAAAATCCTCTGGTTACTTTAAAATCAATCAAAAACTTTTGATCGAAGAATCAAGAACGACTAAGTCGGATCTGGTGTTTTTGGAAAATTTGTTGTCCATTTGTGATTCTGATCGACTAGTTTTTTACTAACCTCAAAAAATCTAAAACCTCTCAAGTCGAGGTCTAAATCTCCAGGAATTTGCAGAGGACACTGGATTTGATGTTGCTCAAGGTGAGCACTCTTTAGCTTTAAAGTTGAGTGATGTTTGTTACAGTCTGAGTAAGGGGATTCAAGAGTTATTTTAGAATCTTTAAATGACTAGAGAAGTGGTTCAACGACTAGAGAACTAAGATCAGAATAATTTTCGACTAGCTAGTCATTTATTATTATAGTCCGACTACTAAACTAGTCATGGAATCATTCGGGTAGTCGAATCGATTAGTAAGAAGTGAGGAGCTTATGGGTAGATTCAGATCGAAGTAAGACCTCTACAACTACCTAACCACTCACTGTAAGATTCGAGTGCTGTTCCTACTTTGTATATTAAATATCTTTCTGCCACCACTGGCTTCGACTTAGGTGGCCTTCCTGAAAACATTACTAAATAATACCAAGAAGTCTCTCAGGTAAAACCAGGTTAATAGAATGGTCGTGCCTCACTACCAAGAGCTCTCAGTCAAGAATCTCTACCAGGATGTTATGGGTGATGAAGTCGTATCGCAGTACCTTCCAGAACTTGAGATAAACTCAGGTAAACTACCAGATAGAGACTTTTTCTTTGGTGTTCTGGGAACAGTCAAAGCAGACTACCTAAGGCAAATCATCGACCATGCTAATACTGTGAGGTATAATAAGGGGTAATACTCGAACGAGACTGATAAGATCGAGATCTCTGACGACTGGTTGGATGAGCTCATGAAGCATCCTTTCGTTTCAAGTAAGATTTCTATGACTAGCTTATGCAGAGAAACCTTGCAAGGCTATCTATCTAATGAAGTAAATGCAAGAACAGTCAGAGAGAAAATAGATCATAAATAGTATGAGTTAGGTAAACGACTAAGCAAACGC
>ARYC01017157.1:0-12483 GCA_000711775.1 Oxytricha trifallax
AAGTCGCAAGGATTTCAATCCTAAATATCTAAAGTAAAAAGAGATTAAATTTAATAATAATAATAAGAAGACTAGTCGATGGCTAATCAGAGTGATGACTAAGAGGAGGTACTCAAGGAACCTCCAAAGAAGAGGTAGAGAGTGAATGCTAAAACAAGCACAAAGACTAACCCAAATGTTGATGTTGAGATCCCCAACTATGAGGATGAAGTGGATAACTCAATCGCAAGGATAAATAAGTACAGAGTCGATGATACATTTATAATTCTTGGCTTCAAATATTTCTACGACTAAGCGACTAAGCCTAGTCCTCTCTAAAAAATGACTAGTGCCCCTTATGGGACTAAGCTTCATGACGGAAGATTCTACAAGCTGTTCGCACTGAGAGGTTTTCTTGAAGAGGAGCTTGAATCAGAGTAGTTGCAAAGGGAGTATGATATAACTAAGACTGCTTTCTAACTCTAACCTCATGGAATCACTTAGTTGGAGATGGTCTTGAAAGGCAGCGATCACATCGCACTCCAGTACCTGATCCCTCAATTTAGTTACGACTACTATATGATGACTAATCGCAATGCTCATTCGGATCGACTAGTCATGAAGCAAATCATTTATGATTTAAGAGAACTGCATACAATCGGATTCGTACACCACCGACTAAGCTTCAATAACATAGTCCTCAACGACTACCCTATCAAGGCAAGACTAAGGAACTTTGAGAATGCAAGAGTACTCGCATCTAAAAAGTAGATTGAGTATGATGGTTCATTAATGTTTTATCCGACTACAGAAGTCTTCTTTGCTGGTGATCGACTTGTCGATGTTTACGCCTTAGTCTCAATGATTGTATACCTGCTCATGACTAAAGACTACGACTCTGTCTGGACTACCTAGTCGTAGCTAGTCGAAAATGCAGCAGCATACTCTAAGAAGACTACAGCTAATACAGTCATCATAGATCTTATCAAGCAATTCTATCTCTAACCTTAGACCAGATATTGGTACAGTTTAGCAGAAATCGAGGAGAAGTTTGATAAGCTTAACTGGCAACCAGAACACAGAGTACTTTATGTTCCCCCAAAGTCAAGAGACTTATTTGATTCAAACCTAAGATTCATTCAACCGCAGTTTTTTTAGTCTTTAAGTGAGTCTAAGTTTCCGACTACCTAGTCGTTTATTATTAACATCGCACTAAGTTAAAATCACTCCTCACACTCTAATTTTCAATGTACTCTCACACATTTACTCTTATTTTCAACTAAAACTATCACTCCTGCTTGTATGTTGGTAAGTGTTAGTGAAGTGATGTTTGTTACAAGATTCAAAGAATCTTACACCTTGGGTAGTCTAAGAATCTACGACTAGTCAGTCGAAAAATTTATACTTAAAAAGACTAGGTAGTCGAAAAACCTACGACTAGTCTTGATAACTTATCTAGTCGATTCATGGAATCATACTTCTCTACTACTCAAGATCAACATACACTTTCATTCCACTCTTTCAGAGGTAGTCTTGAATGATGTACAGCTACCTCTATTAATAAAATCAAGATAGGATAGTTACTAATACAAATTGAGTCATAAGAACATAAAAATTATAGAGTGTTAAGCTAATCGATTTCAAACTTGTAAAAAGCTAAGTTTGTATAGTTAACTTAGTCAACGACTATGTCTTAGTCGAACCAAGATTTCGAGAGATTTTCTACCTAACCAGCTACTGCTGCTACTAATAATAATGAAAGTATGATTCTAAATTTGCAGTGTAAGAATCCTCTGGTTACTTGAAAATCCAGCATAAATTGTTGATCGAAGAATCAAGAACGACTAAGACGGATCTGGAGTTTTTGGAAAATTTGTTGTCCATTTATGATTCTGATCGACTAGTTTTTTACTAACCTCAAAAAATCTAAAACCTCTCAAGTCGAGGTCTAAATCTCGAGGAATTTGCAGAGGACCACTCGATTTGATGTTGCTCTTGGTGGACACTCTTTAGCTTGAAAGTTGAGTGATGTTTGTTATAGTCTGAGTAAGGGGATTCAAGAGTTATTTTAGAATCTTTAAAAGACTAGAGAAGTGGTTCAACGACTAGAGGACTAAGATCAGAATAATTTTCGACTAGCTAGTCATTTATTAATATAGTCCGACTACTAAACTAGTCATGGAATCATTCGGGTAGTCGAATCGATTAGTAAGAAGCGAGGAGCTTATGGGTAGATTCAGATCGAAGTAAGACCTCTACAAGTACCTAACCACTCACTGTAAGATTCAAGTGCTGTTCCTTACTTTGTATAGTGAACATCTTTCTGCCACCACTGGCTTCGACTAAGGTGGCCTTCCTGAAAACATTACTAAATAATACCAAGAAGTCTCTCAGGTAAAACCAGGTTAATAGAATGGTCGTGCCTCACTACCAAGAGCTCTCAGTCAAGAATCTCTACCAGGATGTTATGGGTGATGAAGTCGTATCGCAGTACCTTCCAGAACTTGAGATGAACTCAGGTAAACTACCAGATAGAGACTTTTTCTTTGGTGTTCTGGGAACAGTCAAAGCAGACTACCTAAGGCAAATCATCGACCATGCTAATACTGTGAGGTATAATAAGGGGTAAGACTAGAACAAGACTGATAAGATCGAGATCTCTGACGACTGGTTGGATGAGCTCATGAAGCATCCTTTCGTTTCAAGTAAGATTTCTATGACTAACTTATGTAGAGAAACCTGGCAAGGCTATCTATCTAATGAAGCAGAATGCAAGAACAGTCAGAGAGAAGATAGATCATAAATAGTATGAGTTAGGTAAACGACTAAGCAATCGCATCATACCTCACGACTAAGACTAGAATCGCTTCTCGAACGTGACTAAGAGAAAGAGGATGCCAGACGGCAGCATGCTCATGATGGAACAATAACAGAGAACACCTAACAAGAGCATGATGATAACTGGAATGTGATTTAAATTAAACTAATCATAACTTAATACTCATAATCTGTCGTCTCGCCATATTTGGCTTAATTTCTAATGTAGTCTTAGTCGACCGACTAGATCGACTTCTCTATAAGTAATTTGATGTCTAGTCGTAGTCCCTTCAGTAGTATACTTAGCATCTCTTTCTTGTAGCTCTGCTTGATTGTAAAGAAGGTGCTCTCGATTCCATTATACTCAGGGGAGTAAGGGATACTGTATATGGGGATGATATCCAGTCGCTCATACTCCTTCTTTACAAGGATTGACTTGTGTACCTGCAGGTTATCCATGAATATGGCTAGTCGACGATCCTTATACTTCTCTTTCAACTGCTGCATGAATAGAATGAACTAGTCTTACTTAATTGATCCCTTATTAATAATGTAGTCTTCGAGTCCCTTGTCAGTTGATATAGCGCCAAGAAGCGCAAACACTCCGAAGTCATGTCTCTTGTCTGGGAATCTTATATTCTCTCCATAAGGTGCCCAGGTTCTATTGAGGCGAGTTGAGGAAGTGAATACAGTCTCATCAATGAATATGATCTTCGATCCCAGTTGCAGCTCTCTCATATACTTAGTCTTCATTTCGATTTTAAGACTAGCTAGTCTTTGTGGATCGACTAGCTCCACCTCCTTCCTTAGTCGTATGCTCTTGAATCTTACTTAAGCGCGCTTGTATAGTCTCCTCAAGTGAGTGACACTGATTCTCACTTCTGGGAACTACCTGTGGAACATTATACACCTCTCTCTCAAACTCATTCCTGCTAGAGTGTGCAGTGTTTCACTGCTGGTGAGGAAGTTAATATGACTAAGGTTGAATTTAATCTCACGACTTGTCTTAGTCGATAACCCATTCCTGAAAAATGACTTCGACTACCTGTGCAGCTTGACAACATTTGTGTATGAGACACCAAAGAACTTTGCTATTGCACTCAGATTCACCAGTGGTCGTAGATTAGATGTTGGATTTCAGTTGCCATCACGTATGAGTAGAAAGGTTTCAAAGTCGATCTGTGGTTTGAGTTTGACTACTCTCATCTAAATGACTAGAGTTAAGACTAATAATAATACAGTGATTTAATTTGAAACTAGTCATATGATAAGTCTGTTGATATTTGATTCAACTTTAATCATTGCAACTATACTTACCTGTAATGAGTGAAAGCTGTTCCAAGTCACCATAAACCACCAATACCCCAAAACCCCAAAACCCCAATTCATGCTTAGTCTATGAGTTTATAGTGAATTGACACACGATTATTAATGCGAAAATGCGACTAAGCGACTATTAATAAGGACTATAGTCGAAGACTATGTTGATTGAGAGTAGTCGTGACTAGTCTGAACATGAAAGTCAGAGTATACAACTACCCTTCACCATAGTTCATTTAGGTGGTTTGTGATTAAGTCTTGATTACTACTATTAACTTTTAAATTTAACTTAACTATTAATCAATCTAATAAACCAAAGTTATAATCATTTGTCTTAAACTTAAGATTCATGAACGAGGAACTGTTCGACTAGGCTATCGCTGACAACGATGCTTAGAACTTTGCAAACTTTTACAACCACCAGCTAAATCCAGAGTTTCATACTAGCTCCATAAACTTTCAATCAGATATACAAATCAAAGATAACTTACCAGAGTCAAACAACGAGGATGACAAGAGTGCGATTTCAGCACCAGCGACTACTGTGTATTGATGCGCTACCTGCTCCAAGGTTTTTAATAATAAGAGCAATCTCAATCGTCATGTCAAAGAGGTTCACAATAAATCCAAGCAGAGCGACTAAGGATTGTAGAAGCAGGAACAAAAGTCGCAAGGATTTCACTCCGCAATATCTAAAGTAAAAAGAGATTAAATTTAATAATAATAAGAAGACTAGTCGATGGCTAATGAGAGTGATGACTAAGAGGAGGAACTCAAGGAACCTCCAAAGAAGAGGTAGAGAGTGAATGCTAAAACAAGCTCGAAGACTAACCCAAAGGTTGATATTGAGATCCCTGACACTGAGGATGAAGTGGATGACTCAATCGCAAGGATAAATAAGTACAGAGTCGATGATACTTTTATCATTCCTTGCTTCAAATATCTCTACGACTAAGCGACTAAGCCTAGTCCTCTCTAAAAAATGACTAGTACTCCTTATGGGACTATGCTTCATGACGGAAGATTCTACAAGCTGTTCGCACTGAGAGGATTTCTTGAAGAGGAGCTTGAATCAGAGTAGCTGCAAAGGGAGTATGATATAACTAAGACTGCCTTCTAACTCTAACTTCATGGAATCACTTAGTTGGAGATGGTCTTGAAAGGCAGCGATCACATCGCACTCCAGTACCTGATCCCTCAATTCAGTTACGACTACTATATGATGACTAATCGCAGTGCTCATTCGGATCGACTAGTCATGAAGCAAATCATTTATGGTTTAAGAGAACTGCATACAATCGGATTCGTATACCACCGACTAAGCTTCAATAACATAGTCCTCAACGACTACCCTATCAAGGCAAGACTAAGGAACTTTGAGAATGCAAGAGTACTCGCATCTAAAAAGTAGATTGAGTATGATGGGTCATTAATGTTTTATCCGACTACAGGAGTCTTCTTTGCTGGTGATCGACTAGTCGATGTCTACGCCTTAGTCTCTATGATTGTATACCTGTTCATGACTAAAGACTACGACTCTGTCTGGACTACCTAGTCGTAGCTAGTCGAAAATGCAGCAGCATACTCTAAGAAGACTTCAGCTAATGCAGTCATCAAAGATCTTATCAAGCAATTCTATCTCTAACCTTGGACCAGATACTGGTACAGTTTAGCAGAGGTCGAGGAGAAGTTTGATAAGCTTAACTGGCAACCAGAACACAGAGTACTTTATGTTCCCCCCAAAGTCAAGAGACTTATTTGATTCAAACCTAAGATTCATTCAACCGCAGTTTTTTTAGTCTTTAAGTTAATCTTAGTCTCCGACTACCTAGTCGTTTATTATTAATATCGCACTAAGTTAAAATCCCTCCTTACACTCTAATTTTCAATGCACTCTCCTATGCTTTATACTCTTATCATTTACTCTTATTTTCAACTAATACTATCACTCCTGTTGGTATGTTGGTGAGTGTTAATGAAGTGATGTTTGTTACAAGATTCAAAGAATCTTACACCTTGGGTAGTCTCAAAATCTACGACTAGTCAGTCGAAAAATTTATACTTGAGAAAACTAGGTAGTCGAAAAACCTACGACTAGTCTTGATAGTTTATCTAGTCGATTCTTGGATTCATACTTCTCTACTACTCAAAATCAACCTATACTTTCATTCCACTCTTTCAGAGGTAGTCTAGAGCAATGTACAGCTACCTCTATTAATAAAATCAAGATAGGATAGTTACTAATACAAATTGAGTCATAAGAACATCAAAATTATAGAGTGTTAAGCTAGTCGATTTCAAGCTTGTAAAAAGCTAAGTTTGTATAGTTAACTTAGTCTACGACTAGTCTTAGTCGAACCAAGATTTCGAGAGATTTTCTACCTAACCAGCTACTGCTGCTACTAATAATAATGAAAGTATGATTCTAAATTTGCAGTGTAAGAATCCTCTGGTTACTTGAAAATCCAGCATAAATTGTTGATCGAAGAATCAAGAACGACTAAGACGGATCTGGAGTTTTTGGAAAATTTGTTGTCCATTTATGATTCTGATCGACTAGTTTTTTACTAACCTCAAAAAATCTAAAACCTCTCAAGTCGAGGTCTAAATCTCGAGGAATTTGCAGAGGACCACTCGATTTGATGTTGCTCTTGGTGGACACTCTTTAGCTTGAAAGTTGAGTGATGTTTGTTATAGTCTGAGTAAGGGGATTCAAGAGTTATTTTAGAATCTTTAAAAGACTAGAGAAGTGGTTCAACGACTAGAGGACTAAGATCAGAATAATTTTCGACTAGCTAGTCATTTATTAATATAGTCCGACTACTAAACTAGTCATGGAATCATTCGGGTAGTCGAATCGATTAGTAAGAAGCGAGGAGCTTATGGGTAGATTCAGATCGAAGTAAGACCTCTACAAGTACCTAACCACTCACTGTAAGATTCAAGTGCTGTTCCTTACTTTGTATAGTGAACATCTTTCTGCCACCACTGGCTTCGACTAAGGTGGCCTTCCTGAAAACACTACTAAATAATACCAAGAAGTCTCTTAGGTAAAACCAGGTTAATAGAATGGTCGTGCCTCACTACCAAGAGTTCTCAGTCAAGAATCTCTACCAGGATGTTATGGGTGATGAAGTCGTATCGCAGTACCTTCCAGAACTTGAGTTGAACTCAGGTAAACTACCAGATAGAGACTTTTTCTTTGGTGTTCTGGGAACAGTCAAAGCAGACTACCTAAGGCAAATCATCGACCATGCTAATACTGTGAGGTATAATAAGGGGTAAGACTAGAACAAGACTGATAAGATCGAGATCTCTGACGACTGGTTGGATGAGCTCATGAAGCATCCTTTCGTTTCAAGTAAGATTTCTATGACTAACTTATGTAGAGAAACCTGGCAAGGCTATCTATCTAATGAAGCAGAATGCAAGAACAGTCAGAGAGAAGATAGATCATAAATAGTATGAGTTAGGTAAACGACTAAGCAATCGCATCATACCTCACGACTAAGACTAGAATCGCTTCTCGAACGTGACTAAGAGAAAGAGGATGCCAGACGGCAGCATGCTCATGATGGAACAATAACAGAGAACACCTAACAAGAGCATGATGATAACTGGAATGTGATTTAAATTAAACTAATCATAACTTAATACTCATAATCTGCGTCTCGCCATATTTGGCTTAATTTCTAATGTAGTCTTAGTCGACCGACTAGATCGACTTCTCTATAAGTAATTTGATGTCTAGTCGTAGTCCCTTCAGTAGTATACTAAGCATCTCTTTCTTGTAGCTCTGCTTGATTGTAAAGAAGGTGCTCTCGATTCCATTATACTCAGGGGAGTAAGGGATACTGTATATGGGGATGATATCCAGTCGCTCATACTCCTTCTTTACAAGGATTGACTTGTGTACCTGCAGGTTATCCATGAATATGACTAGTCGACGATCCTTATACTTCTCTTTCAACTGCTGCATGAATAGAATGAACTAGTCTTACTTAATTGATCCCTTATTAATAATGTAGTCTTCGAGTCCCTTGTCAGTTGATATAGCGCCAAGAAGCGCAAACACTCCGAAGTCATGTCTCTTGTCTGGGAATCTTATATTCTCTCCATAAGGTGCCCAGGTTCTATTGAGGCGAGTTGAGGAAGTGAATACAGTCTCATCAATGAATATGATCTTCGATCCCAGTTGCAGCTCTCTCATATACTTAGTCTTCATTTCGATTTTAAGACTAGCTAGTCTTTGTGGATCGACTAGCTCCACCTCCTTCCTTAGTCGTATGCTCTTGAATCTTACTTAAGCGCGCTTGTATAGTCTCCTCAAGTGAGTGACACTGATTCGCACTTCTGGGAACTACCTGTGGAACATTATACACCTCTCTCTCAAACTCATTCCTGCTTGAGTGTGCAGTGTTTCACTGCTGGTGAGGAAGTTAATATGACTAAGGTTGAATTTAATCTCACGACTAGTCTTAGTCGATAACCCATTCCTGAAAAATGACTTCGAATACCTGTGCAGCTTGACAACATTTGTGTATGAGACACCAAAGAACTTTGCTATTGCACTCAGATTCACCAGTGGTCGTAGATTAGATGTAGGATTTCAGTTGCCATAACGTATGAGTAGAAAAGTTTCAAAGTCGATCTGTGGTTTGAGTTTGACTACTCTCATCTAAATGACTAGAAATAAGACTAATAATAATAGAGTGATTTGAAATTGAAACTAGTCATATGATAAGTCTGTTGATATATGATTCAACTTTAATCATTGCAACTATACTTACCTCCAATGAGTGAAAACTGTTCCAAGTCACCATAAACCACCAATGGTGAAGGCTGTTGAAGGTTTGAAGATTCATAATTAGTATTAGTGCTATGTACATTGATAGTCGACCATACGACTACCTACGACTAAGTCATGATCAATATACTTACAAGACTACCTAGTCATACTAGTCTGCACTTAGTCGCCTCCTTCAATCTTAAGTTTAAGACATATGATTATAACTGTGGTTGATTAGATTGATTAATAGTTAAGTTAAATTTAAAAGTTAATAGTAGTAATCAAGACTTAATCACAAACCATCTAAATGAACAATGGTGAAGGGTAGTTGTATACTCTGACTTTCATGTTCAGACTAGTCACGACTACTCTCAATCAACCTAGTCTTCGACTATAGTCCTTATTAATACTCACTTAGTCACATTTTCGCATTAATAAACGTGGTCAATTCACTATCAACTCATAGACTAAGCATGAATTGGGGTTTTGGGGTTTTGGGGTAATGGTGGAGGGTGTTGATGGTTTGAAGATTCATAATTAGTATTAGTGCTATGTACATTGAAAGTCGACCATACGACTACCTACGACTAAGTCATGATCAATATACTTACAAGACTACCTAGTCATACTAGTCGAACAGTGCCTCCTTTAATCTTAAGTTTAAGACAAATGATTATAACTGTAATTGATTAGATTGATTAATAGTTAAGTTAAATTTAAAAGTTAATAGTAGTAATCAAGACTTAATCACAAACCACCTAAATGAACAATACCCCAAAACCCCAAAACCCCAATTCATGCTTAGTCTATGAGTTGATAGTGAATTGACACACGTTTATTAATGCGAAAATGCGACTAAGCGACTATTAATAAAGACTATAGTCGAAGACTAGGTTGATTGAGAGTAGTCGTGACTAGTCTGAACATGAAAGTCAGAGTATACAACTAACCTTCACCATTGTTCATTTAGGTGGTTTGTGATAAGTCTTGATTACTACTATTAACTTTTAAATTTAACTTAACTATTAATCAATCTAATCAACCACAGTTATAATCATTTGTCTTAAACTTAAGATTGAATGAGCCGACTAAGTGCAGACTAGTATGACTAGGTAGTCTTGTAAGTATATCGATCATGACTTAGTCGTAGGTAGTCGTAAGGTCGACTATCAATGTACATAGCACTAATACTAATAATGAATCTTCAAACCATCAACACCCTCCACCATTGGTGGTTTATGGTGACTTGGAACAGCATTCACTCATTGCAGGTAAGTATAGTTGCAATGATTAAAGTTGAATCAAATATCAACAGACTTATCATATGACTAGTTACAAATTCAAATCACTCTATTATTATTAGTCTTAACTCTAGTCATTTAGATGAGAGTAGTCAAACTCAAACCACAGATCGACTTTGAAACCATTCTACTCATACGTTATGGCAACTGAAATCCAACATCTAATCTACGACCACTGGTGAATCTGAGTGCAATAGCAAAGTTCTTTGGTGCCTCATACACAAATGTTGTCAAGCTGCACAGGTAGTCGAAGTAATTTTTCAGGAATGGGTTATCGACTAAGACTAGTCGTGAGATTAAATCAACCTTAGTCATATTAACTTCCTCACCAGCAGTGAAACACTGCACACTCAAGCAGGAATGAGTTTGAGAGAGAGGTGTATAATGTTCCACAGGTAGTTCCCAGAAGTGCGAATCAGTGTCACTCACTTGAGGAGACTATACAAGCGCGCTTAAGTAAGATTCAAGAGCATACGTCTAAGGAAGGAGGTGGAGCTAGTCGATCCACAAAGACTAGCTAGTCTTAAAATCGAAATGAAGACTAAGAATATGAGAGAGCTGCAACTGGGATCGAAGATCATATTCATTGATGAGACTGTATTCACTTCCTCAACTCGCCTCAATAGAACCTGGGCACCTTATGGAGAGAATATAAGATTCCCAGACAAGAGACATGACTTCGGAGTGTTTGCGCTTCTTGGCGCTATATCAACTGACAAGGGACTCGAAGACTACATTATTAATAAGGGATCAATTAAGTAGGACTAGTTCATTCTATTCATGCAGCAGTTGAAAGAGAAGTATAAGAATCCTCGACTAGCCATATTCATGGATAACCTCCAGGTACACAAGTCAATACTTGTAAAGAAGGAGTATGAGCGACTGGATATCATCCCCATATACAGTATCCCTTACTCCCCCGAGTATAATGGAATCGAGAGCACCTTCTTTACAATCAAGCAGAGCTACAAGAAAGAGATGCTAAGTATACTACTGAAGGGACTACGACTAGACATAAAATTACTTATAGAGAAGTCGATCTAGTCAGTCGACTAAGACTACATTAGAAATTAAGCCAAATATGGCGAGACGCAGATTATGAGTATTAAGTTATAATTAGTTTAATTTAAATCACATTCCAGTTATCATCATGCTCTTGTTAGGTGTTTTCTGTTATTGCTCCATCATGAGCATGCTGCCGTCTGGCATCCTCTTTCTCTTAGACACGTTCGAGAAGCGATTCTAGTCTTAGTCGTGAGGTATGATGCGATTGCTTAGTCGTTTACCTAACTCATACTATTTATGATCTATCTTCTCTCTGACTGTTTTTGCATTCTGCTTCATTAGATAGATAGCCTTGCCAGGTTTCTCTACAAAGTTAGTCATAGAAATCTTACTTGAAACGAAATGATGCTTCATGAGCTCATCCAACCAGTCGTCAGAGATCTCGATCTTATCAGTCTCGTTCTAGTCTTACCCCTTATTATACCTCACAGTATTAGCATGGTCGATGATTTGCCTTAGGTAGTCTGTTTTGACTGTTCCCAGAACACCAAAGAAAAAGTCTCTATCTGGTAGTTTACCTGAGTTCATCTCAAGTTCTGGAAGGTACTGCGATACGACTTCATCACCCATAACATCATGGTAGAGATTCTTGACTGAGAGCTCTTGGTAGTGAGGCACGACCATTCTATTAACCTGGTTTTACCTAAGAGACTTCTTGGTATTATTTAGTAATGTTTTCAGGAAGGCCACCTTAGTCGAAGCCAGTGGTGGCAGAAAGATGTTCACTATACAAAGTAAGGAACAGCACTTGAATCTTACAGTGAGTGGTTAGGTACTTGTAGAGGTCTTACTTCGATCTGAATCTACCCATAAGCTCCTCGCTTATTACTAATCGATTCGACTACCCGAATGATTCCATGACTAGTTTAGTAGTCGGACTATATTAATAAATGACTAGCTAGTCGAAAATTATTCTGATCCTAGTCCTCTAGTCGTTGAACCACTTCTCTAGTCTTTTAAAGATTCTAAAATAACTCTTGAATCCCCTTACTCAGACTGTAACAAACATCACTCAACTTTCAAGCTAAAGAGTGTCCACCAAGAGCAACATCAAATCCAGTGGTACTCTGCAAATTCCTGGAGATTTAAACCTCGACTTGAGAGGTTTTAGATTTTTTGAGGTTAGTAAAAAAGTAGTCGATCAGAATCATAAATGGACAACAAATTTTCCAAAAACACCAGATCCGTCTTAGTCGTTCTTGATTCTTCGAT
>ARYC01017158.1:0-10653 GCA_000711775.1 Oxytricha trifallax
TAATAATAAGAAGACTAGTCGATGGCTATTATGAGAGTGATGACTAAGAGGAGGAACTCAAGGAACCTCCAAAGAAGAGGTAGAGAGTGAATACTAAAATAAGCACGAAGACTAACCCAAAGGTTGATGTTGAGATCCTCGACTCTGAGGAGGAACTGGATGACTCAATCGCAAGGATAAATAAGTACAGAGACGATGATACTTTTATCATTCCTTGCTTCAAATATCTCTACGACTAAGCGACTAAGCCTAGTCCTCTATAAAAAATGACTAGTGCTCCTTATGGGACTATGCTTCATGACGGAAGATTCTACAAGCTGTTCGCACTGAGAGGTTTTCTTGAAAGAGGAGCTTGAATCAGAGTAGCTGCAAAGGGAGTATGATATAACTAAGACTGCCTTCTAACTCTAACTTCATGGAATCACTAAGTTGGAGATGGTCTTGAAAGGCAGCGATCACATCGCACTCCAGTACCTGATCCCTCAATTCAGCTACGACTACTATATGATGACTAATCGCAGTGCTCATTCGGATCGACTAGTCATGAAGCAAATCATATATGGTTTAAGAGAACTGCATACAATCGGATTCGTACACCACCGACTAAGCTTCAATAATATAGTCCTCAACGACTACCCTATCAAGGCAAGACTAAGGAACTTTGAGAATGCAAGAGTACTCGCATCTAAAAAGTAGATTGAGTATGATGGGTCATTAATGTTTTATCCGACTACAGGAGTCTTCTTTGGTGATCGACTAGTCGATATCTACGCCTTAGTCTCAATGATTGTATACCTGTTCATGACTAAAGACTACGACTCTGTCTGGACTACCTAGTCGTAACTAGTCGAAAATGCAGCAGCATACTCTAAGAAGACTACAGCTAACGCAGTCATCAAAGATCTTATCAAGCAATTCTATCTCTAACCTTAGACCCAGATACTGGTACAGTTTAACAGAGGTCGAGGAGAAGTTTGATAAGCTTAACTGGCAACCAGAACACAGAGTACTTTATGTTCCCCCCAAAGTCAAGAGACTTATTTGATTCAAACCTAAGATTCATTTAACCGCAGTTTTTTTAGTCTTTAAGTTAATCTTAGTCTCCGACTACCTAGTCGTTTATTATTAATATCGCACTAAGTTGAAATCCCTCCTTACACTCTAATTTTCAATGCACTCTCCTATGCTTTATACTCTTATCATTTACTCTTATTTTCAACTAATACTATCACTCCTGCTGGTATGTTGGTGAGTGTTAATGAAGTGATGTTTGTTACAAGATTCAAAGAATCTTACACCTTGGGTAGTCTCAAAATCTACGACTAGTCAGTCGAAAAATTTATACTTGAGAAAACTAGGTAGTCGAAAAACCTACGACTAGTCTTGATAGTTTATCTAGTCGATTCTTGGATTCATACTTCTCTACTACTCAAAATCAACCTATACTTTCATTCCACTCTTTCAGAGGTAGTCTAGAGCAATGTACAGCTACCTCTATTAATAAAATCAAGATAGGATAGTTACTAATACAAATTGAGTCATAAGAACATCAAAATTATAGAGTGTTAAGCTAATCGATTTCAAACTTGTAAAAAGCTAAGTTTGTATAGTTAACTTAGTCAACGACTAGTCTTAGTCGAACCAAGATTTCGAGAGATTTTCTACCTAACCAGCTACTGCTGCTACTAATAATAATGAAAGTATGATTCTAAATTTTGCAGTGTAAGAATCCTCTGGTTACTTGAAAATCCAGCATAAATTGTTGATCGAAGAATCAAGAACGACTAAGACGGATCTGGTGTTTTTGGAAAATTTGTTTTCCATTTATGATTCTGATGGACTAGTTTTTTACTAACCTCAAAAAATCTAAAACCTCTCAAGTCTAGGTCTAAATCTCCAGGAATTTGCAGAGGACCACTGGATTTGATGTTGCTCTTGGTGGACACTCTTTAGCTTGAAAGTTGAGTGATGTTTGTTACAGTCTGAGTAAGGGGATTCAAGAGTTATTTTAGAATCTTTAAAAGACTAGAGAAGTGGTTCAACGACTAGAGGACTAGGATCAGAATAATTTTCGACTAGCTAGTCATTTATTAATATAGTCCGACTACTAAACTAGTCATGGAATCATTCGGGTAGTCGAATCGATTAGTAATAAGCGAGGAGCTTATGGGTAGATTCAGATCGAAGTAAGACCTCTACAAGTACCTAACCACTCACTGTAAGATTCAAGTGCTGTTCCTTACTTTGTATAGTGAACATCTTTCTGCCACCACTGACTTCGACTAAGGTGGCCTTCCTGAAAACATTACTAAATAATACCAAGAAGTCTCTCAGGTAAAAACCAGGTTAATAGAATGGTCGTGCCTCACTACCAAGAGCTCTCAGTCAAGAATCTCTACCATGATGTTATGGGTGATGAAGTCGTATCGCAGTACCTTCCAGAACTTGAGATGAACTCAGGTAAACTACCAGATAGAGACTTTTTCTTTGGTGTTCTGGGAACAGTCAAAGCAGACTACCTAAGGCAAATCATCGACCATGCTAATACTGTGAGGTATAATAAGGGGTAAGACTAGAACGAGACTGATAAGATCGAGATCTCTGACGACTGGTTGGGTGAGCTCATGAAGCATCCTTTCGTTTCAAGTAAGATTTCTATGACTAACTTATGTAGAGAAACCTGGCAAGGCTATCTATCTAATGAAGAAGAATGCAAGAACAGTCAGAGAGAAGATAGATCATATATAGTATGAGTTAGGTAAACGACTAAGCAATCGCATCATACCTCACGACTAAGACTAGAATCGCTTCTCGAACGTGACTAAGAGAAAGAGGATGCCAGACGGCAGTATGCTCATGATGGAACAATAACAGAGAACACCTAACAAGAGCATGATGATAACTGGAATGTGATTTAAATTAAACTAATCATAACTTAATACTCATAATCTGTGTCTCGCCATATTTGGCTTAATTTCTAATGTAGTCTTAGTCGACCGACTAGATCGACTTCTCTATAAGTAATTTGATGTCTAGTCGTAGTCCCTTCAGTAGTATACTTAGCATCTCTTTCTTGTAGCTCTGCTTGATTGTAGAGAAGGTGCTCTCGATTCCATTATACTCAGGGGAGTAAGGGATACTGTATATGGGGATGATATCCAGTCGCTCATACCCCTTCTTTACAAGGATTGACTTGTGTACCTGCAGGTTATCCATGAATATGACTAGTCGACGATCCTTATACTTCTCTTTCAACTGCTGCATGAATAGAATGAACTAGTCTTACTTAATTGATCCCTTATTAATAATGTAGTCTTCGAGTCTCTTGTCAGTTGATATAGCGCCAAGAAGCGCAAACACTCCGAAGTCATGTCTCTTGTCTGGGAATCTTATATTCTCTCCATAAGGTGCCCAGGTTCTATTGAGGCGAGTTGAGGAAGTGAATACAGTCTCATCAATGAATATGATCTTCGATCCCAGTTGCAGCTCTCTCATATACTTAGTCTTCATTTCGATTTTAAGACTAGCTAGTCTTTGTGGATCGACTAGCTCCACCTCCTTCCTTAGTCGTATGCTCTTGAATCTTACTTAAGCGCGCTTGTATAGTCTCCTCAAGTGAGTGACACTGATTCTCACTTCTGGGAACTACCTGTGGAACATTATACACCTCTCTCTCAAACTCATTCCTGCTAGAGTGTGCAGTGTTTCACTGCTGGTGAGGAAGTTAATATGACTAAGGTTGAATTTAATCTCACGACTTGTCTTAGTCGATAACCCATTCCTGAAAAATGACTTCGACTACCTGTGCAGCTTGACAACATTTGTGTATGAGACACCAAAGAACTTTGCTATTGCACTCAGATTCACCAGTGGTCGTAGATCAGATGTTGGATTTCCGTTGCCATAACGTATGAGTAGGAAGGTTTCAAAGTCGATCTGTGGTTTGAGTTTGACTACTCTCATCTAAATGACTAGAGTTAACACTAATAATAATAGAGTGATTTGAATTTGAAACTAGTCATATGATAAGTCTGTTGATATTTGATTCAACTTTAATCATTGCAACTATACTTACCTGCAATGAGTGAAAACTGTTCCAAGTCACCATAAACCACCAATGGTGGAGGGTGTTGAAGGTTTGAAGATTCATTATTAGTATTAGTGCTATGTACATTGATAGTCGACCATTCGACTACCTACGACTAAGTCATGATCAATATACTTACAAGACTACCTAGTCATACTAGTCTGCACTTAGTCGCCTCCTTTAATCTTAAGTTTAAGACAAATGATTATAACTGTGATTGATTAGATTGATTAATAGTTAAGTTAAATTTAAAAAGTTAATAGTAGTAATCAAGACTTAATCACAAACCACCTAAATGAACAATGGTGAAGGTTAGTTGTATACTCTGACTTTCATGTTCAGACTAGTCACGACTACTCTCAATCAACCTAGTCTTCGACTATAGTCTTTATTAATAGTCGCTTAGTCGCATTTTTCGCATTAATAAACGTGTGTCAATTCACTATCAACTCATAGACTAAGCATGAATTGGGGTTTTGGGGTTTTGGGGTAATGGTGGAGGGTGTTGATGGTTTGAAGATTCATTATTAGTATTAGTGCTATGTACATTGAAAGTCGACCTTTCGACTACCTACGACTAAGTCATGATCAATATACTTACAAGACTACCTAGTCATACTAGTCTGCACTTAGTCGCCTCCTTTAATCTTAAGTTTAAGACAAATGATTATAACTGTGATTGATTAGATTGATTAATAGTTAAGTTAAATTTAAAAGTTAATAGTAGTAATCAAGACTTAATCACAAACCATCTAAATGAACAATACCCCAAAACCACAAAACCCCAATTCATGCTTAGTCTATGAGTTGATAGTGAATTGACACACGTTTATTAATGCGAAAATGCGACTAAGCGACTATTAATAAGGACTATAGTCGAAGACTAGGTTGATTGAGAGTAGTCGTGACTAGTCTGAACATGAAAGTCAGAGTATACAACTACCCTTCACCATTGTTCATTTAGATGGTTTGTGATTAAGTCTTGATTACTACTATTAACTTTTAAATTTAACTTAACTATTAATCAATCTAATCAACCACAGTTATAATCATATGTCTTAAACTTAAGATTGAAGGAGGCGACTAAGTGCAGACTAGTATGACTAGGTAGTCTTGTAAGTATATTGATCATGACTTAGTCGTAGGTAGTCGAAAGGTCGACTATCAATGTACATACCACTAATACTAATAATGAATCTTCAAACCATCAACACCCTCCACCATTGGTGGTTTATGGTGACTTGGAACAGCTTTCACTCATTGCAGGTAAGTATAGTTGTAAAGATTAAAGTTGAATCAAATATCAACAGACTTATCATATGACTATCAAATTCAAATCACTCTATTATTATTAGTGTTAACTCTAGTCATTTAGATGAGAGTAGTCAAACTCAAACCACAGATCGACTTTTGAAACCTTCCTACTCATACGTTATGGCAACGGAAATCCAACATCTAATCTACGACCACTGGTGAATCTGAGTGCAATAGCAAAGTTCTTTGGTGTCTCATACACAAATGTTGTCAAGCTGCACAGGTATTCGAAGTCATTTTTCAGGAATGGGTTATCGATTAAGACTAGTCGTGAGATTAAATTCAACCTTAGTCATATTAACTTCCTCACCAGCAGTGAAACACTGCACACTCAAGCAGGAATGAGTTTGAGAGAGAGGTGTATAATGTTCCACAGGTAGTTCCCAGAAGTGCGAATCAGTGTCACTCACTTGAAGAGACTATACAAGCGCGCTTAAGTGAGATTCAAGAGCATACGACTAAGGAAGGAGGTGGAGCTAGTCAATCCACAAAGACTAGCTAGTCTTAAAATCGAAATGAAGACTAAGTATATGAGAGAGCTGCAACTGGGATCGAAGATCATATTCATTGATGAGACTGTATTCACTTCCTCAACTCGCCTCAATAGAACCTGGGCACCTTATGGAGAGAATATAAGATTCCCAGACAAGAGACATGACTTCGGAGTGTTTGCGCTTCTTGGCGCTATATCAACTGACAAGGGACTTGAAGACTACATTATTAATAAGGGATCAATTAAGTAAGACTAGTTCATTCTATTCATGCAGCAGTTGAAAGAGAAATATAAGGATCGTCGACTAGTCATATTCATGGATAACCTGCAGGTACACAAGTCAATCCTTGTAAAGAAGGAGTATGAGCGACCGGATATCATCCCCATATACAGTATCCCTTACTCCCCTGAGTATAATGGAATCGAGAGCACCTTCTTTACAATCAAGCAGAGCTACAAGAAAGAGATGCTAAGTATACTACTGAAGGGATTACGACTAGACATCAAATTACTTATAGAGAAGTCGATTTAGTCGGTCGACTAAGACTACATTAGAAATTAAGCCAAATATGGCGAGACACAGATTATGAGTATTAAGTTATGATTAGTTTAATTTAAATCACATTCCAGTTATCATCATGCTCTTGTTAGGTGTTCTCTGTTATTGTTCCATCATGAGCATGCTGCCGTCTGGCATCCTCTTTCTCTTAGTCACGTTCGAGAAACGATTCTAGTCTTAGTCGTGAGGTATGATGCGATTGCTTAGTCGTTTACCTAACTCATACTATTTATGATCTATCTTCTCTCTGACTGCTCTTGCATTCTGCTTCATTAGATAGATAGCCTTGGCAGGTTTCTCTACATAAGTTAGTCATAGAAATCTTACTTGAAACGAAAGGATGCTTCATGAGCTCATCCAACCAGTCGTCAGAGATCTCGATCTTATCAGTCTCGTTCTAGTCTTACCCCTTATTATACCTCACAGTATTAGCATGGTCGATGATTTGCCTTAGGTAGTCTGCTTTGACTGTTCCCAGAACACCAAAGAAAAAGTCTCTATCTGGTAGTTTACCTGAGTTCATCTCAAGTTCTGGAAGGTGCTGCAATACGACTTCATCACCCATAACATCCTGGTAGAGATTCTTGACTGAGAGCTCTTGGTAATGAGGCACGACCATTCTATTAACCTGGTTTTACCTGAGAGACTTCTTGGTATTATTTAGTAATGTTTTCAGGAAGGCCACCTTAGTCGAAAGCCAGTGGTGCAGAAAGATGTTCACTATACAAAGTAAGGAACAGCACTTGAATCTTACAGTGAGTGGTTAGGTACTTGTAGAGGTCTTACTTCGATCTGAATCTACCCATAAGCTCCTCGCTTATTACTAATCGATTCGACTACCCGAATGATTCCATGACTAGTTTAGTAGTCGGACTATATTAATAAATGACTAGCTAGTCGAAAATTATTCTGATCCTAGTCCTCTAGTCGTTGAACCACTTCTCTAGTCTTTTAAAGATTCTAAAATAACTCTTGAATCCCCTTACTCAGACTGTAACAAACATCACTCAACTTTCAAGCTAAAGAGTGTCCACAAAGAGCAACATCAAATCCAGTGGTCCTCTGCAAATTCCTGGAGATTTAGACCTCGACTTGAGAGGTTTTAGATTTTTGAGGTTAGTAAAAATCTAGTCGATCAGAATCATAAATGGACAACAAATTTTCCAAAAACACCAGATCCGTCTTAGTCGTTCTTGATTCTTCGATCAACAATTTATGCTGGATTTTCAAGTAACCAGAGGATTCTTACACTGCAAAATTTAGAATCATACTTTCATTATTATTAGTAGCTGCAGTAGCTGGTTAGGTAGAAAATCTCTCGAAATCTTGGTTCGACTAAGACTAATCGTAGACTAAGTTAACTATACAAACTTAGCTTTTTACAAGCTTGAAATCGACTAGCTTAACACTCTATAATTTTGATGTTCTAATGACTCAATTTGTATTAGTAACTATCCTATCTTGATTTTATTAATAGAGGTAGCTGTACATTGCTCTAGACTACCTCTGAAAGAGTGGAATGAAAAGTATAGGTTGATTTTGAGTAGTAGAGAAGTATGAATCCAAGAATCGACTAGATAAACTATCAAGACTAGTCGTAGGTTTTTCGACTACCTAGTTTTCTCAAGTATAAATTTTTCGACTGACTAGTCGTAGATTTTGAGACTACCCAAGGTGTAAGATTCTTTGAATCTTGTAACAAACATCACTTCATTAACACTGACCAACATACCAGCAGGAGTGATAGTATTAGTTGAAAATAAGAGTAAATGATAAGAGTATAAAGCATAGGAGAGTGCATTGAAAATTAGAGTGTAAGGAGGGATTTTAACTTAGTGCGATATTAATAATAAACGACTAGGTAGTCGGAGACTAAGATTAACTTAAAGACTAAAAAAACAGCGGTTGAATGAATCTTAGGTTTGAATCAAATAAGTCTCTTGACTTTGGGGGGAACATAAAGTACTCTGTGTTCTGGTTGCCAGTTAAGCTTATCAAACTTCTCCTTGACCTCTGCTAAACTGTACCAGTATCTGGTCTAAGGTTAGAGATAGAATTGCTTGATAAGATCTTTTATGACTGAGTTAGCTGTATTCTTCTTAGAGTATGCTGCTGCATTTTCGACTAGCTACGACTTGGTAGTCCAGACAGAGTCGTAGTCTTTAGTCATGAACAGGTATACAATCATTGAGACTAAGGCGTAGACATCGACTAGTCGATCACCAGCAAAGAAGACTCCTGCAGTCGGATAAAACATTAATGACCCATCATACTCAATCTAATTTTTAGATGCGAGTACTCTTGCATTCTCAAAGTTCCTTAGTCTTGCCTTGATAGGGTAGTCGTTGAGGACTATATTATTGAAGCTTAGTCGGTGGTGTACGAATCCGATTGTATGCAGTTCTCTTAAACCATATATGATTTGCTTCATGACTAGTCGATCCGAATGAGCACTGCGATTAGTCATCATTAGTAGTCGTAACTGAATTGAGGGATCAGGTACTGGAGTGCGATGTGATCGCTGCCTTTCAAGACCATCTCCAACTAAGTGATTCCATGAAGTTAGAGTTAGAAGGCAGTCTTAGTTATATCATACTCCCTTTGCAGCTACTCTGATTCAAGCTCCTCTTCAAGAAATCCTCTCAGTGCGAACAGCTTGTAGAATCTTCCGTCATGAAGCATAGTCCCATAAGGAGTACTAGTCATTTTTTAGAGAGGACTAGGCTTAGTCGCTTAGTCGTAGAGATATTTGAAGCAAGGAATGATAAAAGTATCATCGACTCTGTACTTATTTATCCTTGCGATTTAGTCATCCACTTCATCCTCAGTGTCAGGGATCTCAATATCAACCTTTGGGTTAGTCTTCGAGCTTGTTTTAGCATTCACTCTCTACCTCTACTTTGGAGGTTCCTTGAGTTCCTCCTCTTAGTCATCACTCTCATTAGCCATCGACTAGTCTCCTTATTATTATTAAATTTAATCTCTTTTTACTTTAGATATTGCGGAGTGAAATCCTTGCGACTTTTGTTCCTGCTTCTACAATCCTTAGTCGCTCTGCTCGGATTTATTGTGAACCTCTTTGACATGACGATTGAGATTGCTCTTATTATTAAAAACCTTGGAACAGGTAGCGCATCAATACACAGTAGTCGCTGGTGCTGAAATCGCACTCTTGTCATCCTCGTTGTTTGACTCTGGTAAGTTATCTTTGATTGTATATCTGATTGAAAGTTTATGGAGCTAGTATGAAACTCTGGATTTAGCTGGTGGTTGTAAAAATTTGCAAAGTTCTAAGCATCGTTGTCAGCGATAGCCTAGTCGAACAGTTCCTCGTTCATGAATCTTAAGTTTAAGACAAATGATTATAACTGTGGTTGATTAGATTGATTAATAGTTAAGTTAAATTTAAAAGTTAATAGTAGTAATCAAGACTTAATCACAAACCACCCATTTGAACAATGGTGAAGGGTAGTTGTATACTCTGACTTTCATGCTCAGACTAGTCACGACTACTCTCAATCAACCTAGTCTTCGACTATAGTCCTTATTAATAGTCACTTAGTCGCATTTTCGCATTAATGAACGTGTGTCAATTCACTATCAACTCATAGACTAAGCATGAATTGGGGTTTTGGGGTTTTGGGGTAATGGTGAAGGGTAGTTGTATACTCTGACTTTCATGATCAGACTAGTCACGACTACTCTCAATCAACCTAGTCTTCGACTAAAGTCCTTATTAATAGTCGCTTAGTCGCATTTTCGCATTAATAAACGTGTGTCAATTCACTATCAACTCATAGACTAAGCATGAATTGGGGTTTTGGGGTTTTGGGGTATTGTTGATACTTATACTATCTTTAATAAAGATGGTGGTATTTTTTCACCACATCTTTACTTGTTCTTCTCCATATTTCCATTCCTTCTTCTATTTGTTAGCACTCCTGCCATGATGTATGGACTTGAGGAGTATCTCAAAACAGCTTTATGGTTTGTTTGTTTGATTGATTCTATAGTTTGTAATTGGTCTATTGACTTTTTTGTACTCTAATTAGTTTTTTACTATTTTTGTTATTTACTTAATCAACTTTTATTTGGTTTTTTCTGATTTCTTGAATACACTTTGTGTAAGTTGGATTCCTAAGTACTTTGTTTATTCTACTATTGCTATGATCAGATTGTCATTCCAAGGTAATTTTCTTT
>ARYC01017159.1:0-16504 GCA_000711775.1 Oxytricha trifallax
GTCCTCTCTAAAAAATGACTAGTGCTCCTTATGGGACTATGCTTCATGACGGAAGATTTTACAAGCTGTTCGCATGAGAGGTTTTCTTGAAGAGGAGCTTGAATCAGAGTAGCTGCAAAGGGAGTATGATATAACTAAGACTGCCTTCTAACTCCTACTTCATGGAATCACTTAGTTGGAGATGGTCTTGAAAGGCAGCGATCACATCGTACTCCAGTACCTGATCCCTCAATTCAGTTACGACTTACTATATGATGACTAATCGCAGTGCTCATTCGGATCGACTAGTCATGAAGCAAATCATATATGGTTTAAGAGAACTGCATACAATCGGATTCGTACACCACCGACTAAGCTTCAATAATATAGTCCTCAACGACTACCCTATCAAGGCAAGACTAAGGAACTTTGAGAATGCAAGAGTACTCGCATCTAAAAATTAGATTGAGTATGATGGGTCATTAATGTTTTATCCGACTGCAGGAGTCTTCTTTGCTGGTGATCGACTAGTCGATGTCTACGCCTTAGTCTCAATGATTGTATACCTGTTCATGACTAAAGACTACGACTCTGTCTGGACTACCTAGTCGTAGCTAGTCGAAAATGCAGCAGCATACTCTAAGAAGACTTCAGCTAATGCAGTCATCAAAGATCTTATCAAGCAATTCTATCTCTAACCTTGGACCAGATACTGGTACAGTTTAGCAGAGGTCGAGGAGAAGTTTGATAAGCTTAACTGGCAACCAGAACACAGAGTACTTTATGTTCCCACCAAAGTCAAGAGACTTATTTGATTCAAACCTAAGATTCATTCAACCGCTGTTTTTTTAGTCTTTAAGTTAATCTTAGTCTCCGACTACCTAGTCGTTTATTATTAATATCGCACTAAGTTAAAATCCCTCCTTACACTCTAATTTTCAATGCACTCTCCTATACTTTATACTCTTATCATTTACTCTTATTTTCAACTAATACTATCACTCCTGCTGGCATGTTGGTGAGTGTTAATGAAGTGATGTTTGTTACAAGATTCAAAGAATCTTACACCTTGGGTAGTCTCAAAATCTACGACTAGTCAGTCGAAAAATTTATACTTGAGAAAACTAGGTAGTCGAAAAACCTACGACTAGTCTTGATAGTTTATCTAGTCGATTCTTGGATTCATACTTCTCTACTACTCAAAATCAACCTATACTTTCATTCCACTCTTTCAGAGGTAGTCTAGAGCAATGTACAGCTACCTCTATTAATAAAATCAAGATAGGATAGTTACTAATACAAATTGAGTCATTAGAACATCAAAATTATAGAGTGTTAAGCTAGTCGATTTCAAGCTTGTAAAAAGCTAAGTTTGTATAGTTAACTTAGTCTACGATTAGTCTTAGTCGAACCAAGATTTCGAGAGATTTTCTACCTAACCAGCTACTGCAGCTACTAATAATAATGAAAGTATGATTCTAAATTTTGCAGTGTAAGAATCCTCTGGTTACTTGAAAATCCAGCATAAATTGTTGATCGAAGAATCAAGAACGACTAAGACGGATCTGGTGTTTTTGGAAAATTTGTTGTCCATTTATGATTCTGATCGACTAGATTTTTACTAACCTCAAAAATCTAAAACCTCTCAAGTCGAGGTCTAAATCTCCAGGAATTTGCAGAGGACCACTGGATTTGATGTTGCTCTTGGTGGACACTCTTTAGCTTGAAAGTTGAGGGATGTTTGTTACAGTCTGAGTAAGGGGATTCAAGAGTTATTTTAGAATCTTTAAAAGACTAGAAGTGGTTCAACGACTAGAGGACTAAGATCAGAATAATTTTCGACTAGCTAGTCATTTATTAATATAGTCCGACTACTAAACTAGTCATGGAATCATTCGGGTAGTCGAATCGATTAGTAAGAAGCGAGGAGCTTATGGGTAGATTCAGATCGAAGTAAGACCTCTACAAGTACCTAACCACTCACTGTAAGATTCAAGTGCTGTTCCTTACTTTGTATAGTGAACATCTTTCTGCCACCACTGGCTTCGACTAAGGTGGCCTTCCTGAAAACACTACTAAATAATACCAAGAAGTCTCTAAGGTAAAACCAGGTTAATAGAATGGTCGTGCCTCACTACCAAGAGCTCTCAGTCAAGAATCTCTACCAGGATGTAATGGGTGATGAAGTCGTATCGCAGTACCTTCCAGAACTTGAGATGAACTCAGGTAAACTACCAGATAGAGACTTTTTCTTTGGTGTTCTGGGAACAGTCAAAGCAAACTACCTAAGGCAAATCATCGACCATGCTAATACTGTGAGGTAAAATAAGGGGTAAGACTAGAACGAGACTGATAAGATCGAGATCTCTGACGACTGGTTGGATGAGCTCATGAAGCATCCTTTCGTTTCAAGTAAGATTTCTATGACTAACTTATGTAGAGAAACCTGGCAAGGCTATCTATCTAATGAAGAAGAATGCAAGAACAGTCAGAGAGAAGATAGATCATAAATAGTATGAGTTAGGTAAACGACTAAGCAATCGCATAATACCTCACGACTAAGACTAGAATCGCTTCTCGAACGTGACTAAGAGAAAGAGGATGCCAGACGGCAGCATGCTCATGATGGAACAATAACAGAAAACACCTAACAAGAGCATGATGATAACTGGAATGTGATTTAAATTAAAATAATCATAACTTAATACTCATAATCTGCGTCTCGCCATATTTGGCTTAATTTCTAATGTAGTCTTAGTCGACCGACTAGATCGACTTCTCTATAAGTAATTTGATGTCTAGTCGTAGTCCCTTCAGTAGTATACTTAGCATCTCTTTCTTGTAGCTCTGCTTGATTGTAGAGAAGGTGCTCTCGATTCCATTATACTCAGGGGAGTAAGGGATACTGTATATGGGGATGATATCCAGTCGCTCATACCCCTTCTTTACAAGGATTGACTTGTGTACCTGCAGGTTATCCATGAATATGACTAGTCGACGATCCTTATACTTCTCTTTCAACTGCTGCATGAATAGAATGAACTAGTCCTACTTAATTGATCCCTTATTAATAATGTAGTCTTCGAATCCCTTGTCAGTTGATATAGCGCCAAGAAGCGCAAACACTCCGAAGTCATGTCTCTTGTCTGGGAATCTTATATTCTCTCCATAAGGTGCCCAGGTTCTATTGAGGCGAGTTGAGGAAGTGAATACAGTCTCATCAATGAATATGATCTTCGATCCCAGTTACAGCTCTCTCATATACTTAGTCTTCATTTCGATTTTAAGACTAGCTAGTCTTTGTGGATCGACTAGCTCCACCTCCTTCCTTAGTCGTATGCTCTTGAATCTTACTTAAGCGCGCTTGTATAGTCTCCTCAAGTGAGTGACACTGATTCGCACTTCTGGGAACTACCTGTGGAACATTATACACCTCTCTCTCAAACTCATTCCTGCTAGAGTGTGCAGTGTTTCACTGCTGATGAGGAAGTTAATATGACTAAGGTTGATTTAATCTCACGACTAGTCTTAGTCGATAACCCATTCCTGAAAAATTACTTCGACTACCTGTGCAGCTTGACAAAATTTGTGTATGAGACACCAAAGAACTTTGCTATTGCACTCAGATTCACCAGTGGTCGTAGATTAGATGTTGGATTTCAGTTGCCATAACGTATGAGTAGGAAGGTTTCAAAGTCGATCTGTGGTTTGAGTTTGACTACTCTCAACTAAATGACAAGAGTTAACACTAATAATAATAGAGTGATTTGAATTTGAAACTAGTCATATGATAAGTCTGTTGATATTTGATTCAACTTATCATTGCAACTATACTTACCTGCAATGAGTGAAAACTGTTCCAAGTCACCATAAACCACCAATGGTCGAGGGTGTTGAAGGTTTGAAGATTCATTATTAGTATTAGTGCTATGTACATTGATAGTCGACCATACGAATACCTACGACTAAGTCATGATCAATATACTTACAAGACTACCTAGTCATACTAGTCTGCACTTAGTCGCCTCCTTCAATCTTAAGTTTAAGACAAATGATTATAACTGTGGTTGATTAGATTGATTAATAGTTAAGTTAAATTAAAAAGTTAATAGTAGTAATCAAGACTTAATCACAAACCACCCAAATGAACAATGGTGAAGGGTAGTTGTATACTCTGACTTTCATGTTCAGACTAAACGACTACTCTCAATCAACATAGTCTTCGACTATAGTCCTTATTAATAGTCGCTTAGTCGCATTTTCGCATAAATAAACGTGTGTCAATTCACTATCAACTCATAGACTAAGCATGAATTGGGGTTTTGGGGTTTTGGGGTAATGGTGGAGGGTGTTGATGGTTTGAAGATTCATAATTAGTATTAGTGCTATGTACATTGAAAGTCGACCATACGACTACCTACGACTAAGTCATGATCAATATACTTACAAGACTACCTAGTCATACTAGTCTGCACTTAGTCGACTCCTTCAATCTTAAGTTTAAGACAAATGATTATAACTGTGATTGATTAAATTGATTAATAGTTAAGTTAAATTTAAAAGTTAATAGTAGTAATCAAGACTTAATCACAAACCACCTAAATGAACAATGCCCCAAAACCCCAAAACCCCAATTCATGCTTAGTCTATGAGTTTATAGTGAATTGACACACGTTTATTAATGCGAAAATGCGACTAAGCGACTATTAATAAGGACTATAGTCGAAGACTAGGTTGATTGAGAGTAGTCGTGACTAGTCTGAACATGAAAGTCAGAGTATACAACTACCCTTCACCATTGTTCATTTAGATGGTTTGTGATTAAGTCTTGATTACTACTATTAACTTTTAAATTTAACTTAACTATTAATCAATCTAATCAACCACAGTTATAATCATATGTCTTAAACTTAAGATTGAAGGAGGCGACTAAGTGCAGACTAGTATGACTAGGTAGTCTTGTAAGTATATTGATCATGACTTAGTCGTAGGTAGTCGAATGGTCGACTATCAATGTACATAGCACTAATACTAATAATGAATCTTCAAACCATCAACACCCTCCACCATTGGTGGTTTATGGTGACTGGAACAGCTTTCACTCATTGCAGGTAAGTATAGTTGCAAAGATTAAAGTTGAATCAAATATCAACAGACTTATCATATGACTATCAAATTCAAATCACTCTATTATTATTAGTGTTAACTCTAGTCATTTAGATGAGAGTAGTCAAACTCAAACCACAGATCGACTTTGAAACCTTCCTACTCATACGTTATGGCAACGGAAATCCAACATCTAATCTACGACCACTGGTGAATCTGAGTGCAATAGCAAAGTTCTTTAAGGTCTCATACACAAATGTTGTCAAGCTGAACAGGTAGTCGAAGTAATTTTTCAGGAATGGGTTATCGACTAAGACTAGTCGTGAGATTAAATCAACCTTAGTCATATTAACTTCCTCATCAGCAGTGAAACACTGCACACTCAAGCAGGAATGAGTTTGAGAGAGAGGTGTATAATGTTCCACAGGTAGTTCCCAGAAATGCGAATCAGTGTCACTCACTTGAGGAGACTATACAAGAGCGCTTAAGTAAGATTCAAGAGCATACGACTAAGGAAGGAGGTGGAGCTAGTCGATCCACAAAGACTAGCTAGTCTTAAAATCGAAATGAGACTAAGTATATGAGAGAGCTGCAACTGGGATCGAAGATCATATTCATTGATGAGACTGTATTCACTTCCTCAACTCGCCTCAATAGAACCTGGGCACCTTATGGAGAGAATATAAGATTCCCAGACAAGAGACATGACTTCGGAGTGTTTGCGCTTCTTGGCGCTATATCAACTGACAAGGGACTCGAAGACTACATTATTAATAAGGGATCAATTAAGTAAGACTAGTTCATTCTATTCATGCAGCAGTTGAAAGAGAAATATAAGGATCCTCGACTAGCCATATTCATGGATAACCTGCAGGTACACAAGTCAATCCTTGTAAAGAAGGAGTATGAGCGACCGGATATCATCCCCATATACAGTATCCCTTACTCCCCTGAGTATAATGGAATCGAGAGCACCTTCTTTACAATCAAGCAGAGCTACAAGAAAGAGATGCTAAGTATACTACTGAAGGGACTACGACTAGACATAAAATTACTTATAGAGAAGTCGATCTAGTCGGTCGACTAAGACTACATTAGAAATTAAGCCAAATATGGCGAGACACAGATTATGAGTATTAAGTTATAATTAGTTTAATTTAAATCACATTCCAGTTATCATCATGCTCTTGTTAGGTGTTCTCTGTTATTGCTCCATCATGAGCATACTGCCGTCTGGCATCCTCTTTCTCTTAGACACGTTCGAGAAGCGATTCTAGTCTTAGTCGTGAGGTATGATACGATTGCTTAGTCGTTTACCTAACTCATACTATTTATGATCTATCTTCTCTCTGACTGTTCTTGCATTCTGCTTCATTAGATAAATAGCCTTGCCAGGTTTCTCTACATAAGTAAGTCATAGAAATCATACTTGAAACGAAAGGATGCTTCATGAGCTCATCCAACCAGTCGTCAGAGATCTCAATTTTATCAGTCTAGTTCTAGTCTTACCCCTTATTATACCTCACAGTATTAGCATGGTCGATGATTTGCCTTAGGTAGTCTGCTTTGACTGTTCAGAACACCAAAGAAAAAGTCTCTATCTGGTAGTTTACCTGAGTTCATCTCAAGTTCTGGAAGGTACTGCGATACGACTTCATCACCCATAACATCATGGTAGAGATTCTTGACTGAGAGCTCTTGGTAGTGAGGCACGACCATTCTATTAACCTGGTTTTACCTAAGAGACTTCTTGGTATTATTTAGTAATGTTTTCAGGAAGGCCACCTTAGTCGAAGCCAGTGGTGGCAGAAAGATGTTCACTATACAAAGTAAGGAACAGCACTTGAATCTTACAGTGAGTGGTTAGGTACTTGTAGAGGTCTTACTTCGATCTGAATCTACCCATAAGCTCCTCGCTTCTTACTAATCGATTCGACTACCCGAATGATTCCATGACTAGTTTAGTAGTCGGACTATATTAATAAATGACTAGCTAGTCGAAAATGATTCTGATCTTAGTCCTCTAGTCGTTGAACCACTTCTCTAGTCTTTTAAAGATTCTAAAATAACTCTTGAATCCCTTACTCAGACTGTAACAAACATCACTCAACTTTCAAGCTAAAGAGTGTCCACCAAGAGCAACATCAAATCCAGTGGTCCTCTTCAAATTCCTGGAGATTTAGACCTCGACTTGAGTGGTTTTAGATTTTTTGAGGTTAGTAAAAAACTAGTCGATCAGAATCATAAATGGACAACAAATTTTCCAAAAACACCAGATCCGTCTTAGTCGTTCTGATTCTTCGATCAACAATTTATGCTGGATTTTCAAGTAACCAGAGGATTCTTACACTGCAAAATTTAGAATCATACTCATTATTATTAGTAGCAGCAGTAGCTGGTTAGGTAGAAAATCTCTCGAAATCTTGGTTCGACTAAGACTAGTCGTAGACTAAGTTAACTATACAAACTTAGCTTTTTACAAGCTTGAAATCGACTAGCTTAACACTCTATAATTTTGATGTTCTTATGACTCAATTTGTATTAGTAACTATCCTATCTTGATTTTATTAATAGAGGTAGCTGTACATTGCTCTAGACTACCTCTGAAAGAGTGGAATGAAAGTATAGGTTGATTTTGAGTAGTAGAGAAGTATGAATCCAAGAATCGACTAGATAAACTATCAAGACTAGTCGTAGGTTTTTCGACTACCTAGTTTTCTCAAGTATAAATTTTTCGACTGACTAGTCGTAGATTTTGAGACTACCCAAGGTGTAAGATTCTTTGAATCTTGTAACAAACATCACTTCATTAACACTCACCTACATACCAGCAGGAGTGATAGTATTAGTTGAAAATAAGAGTAAATGATAAGAGTATAAAGCATAGGAGAGTGCATTGAAAATTAGAGTGTAAGGAGGGATTTTAACTTAGTGCGATATTAATAATAAACGACTAGGTAGTCGGAGACCAAGATTAACTTAAAGACTAAAAAAACAGCGGTTGAATGAATCTTAGGTTTGAATCAAATAAGTCTCTTGACTTTGGGAGGAACATAAAGTACTCTGTGTTCTGGTTGCCAGTTAAGCTTATCAAACTTCTCCTCGACCTCTGCTAAACTGTACCAGTATCTGTCTAAGGTTAGAGATAGAATTGCTTGATAAGATCTTTGATGACTGCGTTAGCTGTAGTCTTCTTAGAGTATGCTGCTGCATTTTCGACTAGTTACGACTAGGTAGTCCAGACAGAGTCGTAGTCTTTAGTCATGAACAGGTATACAATCATTGAGACTAAGGCGTAGATATCGACTAGTCGATCACCAAAGAAGACTCCTGTAGTCGGATAAAACATTAATGACCCATCATACTCAATCTACTTTTTAGATGCGAGTACTCTTGCATTCTCAAAGTTCCTTAGTCTTGCCTTGATAGGGTAGTCGTTGAGGACTATGTTATTGAAGCTTAGTTGGTGGTGTACGAATCCGATTGTATGCAGTTCTCTTAAACCATATATGATTTGCTTCATGACTAGTCATCCGAATGAGCACTGCGATTAGTCATCATATAGTAGTCGTAACTGAATTGAGGGATCAGGTACTGGAGTGCGATGTGATCGCTGCCTTTCAAGACCATCTCCAACTAAGTGATTCCATGAAGTTAGAGTTAGAAGGCAGTCTTAGTTATATCATACTCCCTTTACAGCTACTCTGATTCAAGCTCCTCTTCAAGAAAACCTCTCAGTGCGAACAGCTTGTAGAATCTTCCATCATGAAGCATAGTCCCATAAGGAGCACTAGTCATTTTTTACAGAGGACTAGGCTTAGTCGCTTAGTCGTAGAGATATTTAAAGCAAGGAATGATAAAGTATCATCGACTCTGTACTTATTTATCCTTGCGATTGAGTCATCCACTTCATCCTCAGTGTCAGGGATCTCAATATCAACCTTTGGGTTAATCTTCGAGCTTGTTTTAGCATTCACTCTCTACCTCTTCTTTGGAGGTTCCTTGGGTTCCTCCTCTTAGTCATCACTCTCATTAGCCATCGACTAGTCTTCTTATTATTATTAAATTTAATCTCTTTTTACTTTAGCTATTGCGGAGTGAAATCCTTGCGACTTTTGTTCCTGCTTCTACAATCCTTAGTCGCTCTGCTTGGATTTATTGTGAACCTCTTTGACATGACGATTGAGATTGCTCTTATTATTAAAAACCTTGGAACAGGTAGCGCATCAATACACAGTAGTCGCTGGTGCTGAAATCGCACTCTTGTCATCCTCGTTGTTTGACTCTGGTAAGTTATCTTTGATTTGTATATCTGATTAAAAGTTTATGAAGCTAGTATGAAACTCTGGATTAAGCTGGTGGTTGTAAAAGTTTGCAAAGTTCTAAGCATCGTTGTCAGCGATAGCCTAGTCGAACAGTTCCTCGTTCATGAATCTTAAGTTTAAAACAAATGATTATAACTGTGGTTGATTAGATTGATAATAGTTAAGTTAAATTTAAAAGTTAATAGTAGTAATCAAGACTTAATCACAAACCACCCAAATGAACAATGGTGAAGGGTAGTTGAATACTCTGACTTTCATGCTCAGACTAGTCAAGACTACTCTCAATCAACCTAGTCTTCGACTATAGTCCTTATTAATAGTCACTTAGTCGCAATTTCGCATTAATCAACGTGTGTCAATTCACTATCAACTCATAGACTAAGCATGAATTGGGGTTTTGGGGTTTTGGGGTAATGGTGAAGGGTAGTTGTATACACTGACTTTCATGATCAGACTAGTCACGACTACTCTCAATCAACCTAGTCTTCGACTAAAGTCCTTATTAATAGTCGCTTAGTCGCATTTTCGCATTAATAAACGTGTGTCAATTCACTATCAACTCATAGACTAAGCATGAATTGGGGTTTTGGGGTTTTGGGGTATTGTTGATACTTATACTATCTTTAATAAAGATGGTGGTATTTTTTCACCACATCTTTACTTGTTCTTCTCCATATTTCCATTCCTTCTTCTATTTGTTAGCACTCCTGCCATGATGTATGGACTTGAGGAGTATCTCAAAACAGCTTTATGGTTTGTTTGTTTGATTGATTCTATAGTTTGTAATTGGTCTATTGACTTTTTTGTACTCTAATTAGTTTTTTACTATTTTTGTTATTTACTTAATCAACTTTTATTTGGTTTTTTCTGATTTCTTGAATACACTTTGTGTAAGTTGGATTCCTAAGTACTTTGTTTATTCTACTATTGCTATGATCAGATTGTCATTCCAAGGTAATTTTCTTTGCTTCCTTGTCTCCTCCTTTCATTGATTTTCTATCAATAAATGCTTGCGTCTTGTTGTTCATGTTGTATTTGCTTGCCATATTGGTTTTGATCTTCTATACCATTCTTTTATCTCTTTTAGGTGTAGAATTCTGCCATTATATCATCTGCAAATAGCGTCATTTTTGGCTTATTATATTCTACTAATAGTTATTCTGCTCCATCACTCTCCTCGTTTACCTTTTTCCATTGTTTACATATTTTCCTATAGTTGTTTCTTTTCTCTCTCTCTCTCTCTCTCTCATGATTTTATCTTCCTGTATTAACTTGCAAATTAAAATTTTGAATAGGACTGGTGACAGTGCTCCTCTTTGTACTAATCGTTATGTCATTGCTATAATTTTTTCTCCTACTGTTATCGTTGTTGTATTGTAATTGTTTTCTACCATATTCATCAATTTGCTTGCTAAGTTTGAGCTCCATTCTCTTACCCTCTTCCCCAGTATTTCTAACATTAACTCATGTTTCAGATTATCATAGGCTGCTGATATATCACAAAAAGGCAGATTTTCTCTCTCTAACATGTTTCGCATACACATTTCTCCAAATGCTGTACTAGATGTTTTTCACCATAACTCTTTTGTTAGATGATCCAACGTTGCCCTTCCTTTCGTAAATGCTGCGTGTTCTATGCCACCTTCTAATCACCTTTTGTTCTTTTTCTTTTTCTATTATTATTATTTTTAATGCTTTTTCTATGATTTTGTATAGTACTGAGAGTACTCCTATTGGCCTTATTTCCTTCGTGGTTTCTACTGCTACTTTTCCTGCTTATGAGAATGGTTTCAGTTTTGAGATTGTCATGTATATAGGATATTTGCTTGTCATTGTCAGTCTCTCAATTATGATTGTTTTCCATTTTGATTTAAACTTCCTTCTTTTTGTATTCTTCATGTCCTTTCCTTGGTGCCCATCCAAAGTGTAGTAATTGTTCTCAAGTGTAATTTTTCCTTTTAATTTCCTTAAATGCTTCTTGTTCTATAATTAGTTCTTCTTTGCATTCACATCCAAAACCCCAAAACCCTTTCAGTAGTTTGATTGAGTTTTTGATTGATAAAAATAGACTATTAGTGCATACTTTATTAGGATTTTAATAGGGTTTATGTAGGGGTTTTAATGTTTAAATATTGGTAATTTAAGTGGGTATAACAAGCGAGTTTTTAAAATATTTCACACAAATATAACCTTAGAGTCATGTGGCAGTTCTCTGAATTTTATCTTCCTAAGTTGATGTTTGATCGTTTCTATTGTTTGTTAATTCTCTTAGCTTGGTTTGATAATAGTTGACTATGCAAGTTCTCTGAGACCTCCATTTATTTTATTTTTATCGAGATATTGTTTGATTCTCTGCTTAGAATCTCTCTCATTCCTGAGGCTGAAGTAATCGTTTCTTGGCATGTCGCTCTCTATTATTATTACTGCTAGAGCCCAGATATCCCATTAGGTGTTTCCATCTCTCCAATTTTCTCTCTCTGGGAAATACCTAGGAGTGCCGTATACATTTCCTTAAGCAGAGGCTTGCGCTCTTTGAGCTCTATTGAAGTCAATAATATAAACTCTAAGAGGCTGAAAGTTCATCATGATGTTCTCTGGCTGTAAGTCTCTATGAACATAACCTAGCTTGTGAAGCTCTTCAATCCCCTCAACTATCTACAATACTAACTACCTAACTTATCTATGACATCTATTGTCAGATAAGAATTCTCTGTAAGTCATTTCAAGTAAAGGAAGACTCAAGGCTACATGATCTTTACCAAGTAAAATAGCATCAAGCTAGATGATATGCTTGCACTCATTTAACTTTGCCTTTTAAAGAGCATAATACTCATTAGCAAATTCCATTTAGAACTTGTCATCAGCAAGGAAGTAATTGAAAGGATATATCTTGTAAGCATATTAGTCATCAGTAATGACTCTCTTCTCTATTTTATCTTCAAGAGTGAAGCAGCTTTCTAGGCAAGAATCTAAGTCAATAATTTTTAAAATAGGAATCCTCATTGCCTCTATTTTAACCATGATTTTATTGATATCAGAGACTGGAAAGCTCTTGACTGCTTTCTTCATTTTACTTACTTCTAGACTTCAACTCTAAGAGACTCCACTGGATTTCTTGATCTGCTCTTTTAGAGATCTTTTAGAGGAACCTATTCCCTGCAGGTTCATGAATAAAGACAAAACTTTGATTGTGCTTTTTCTTTAAGTGCACTTCTACGTCTTAGACAATCTTTCATTTGTAAGCCCCAACTGAAAAGTATAAATCTATCGCGAATTTTCAGATCTTTTTCAAGTTCTTCTTGCTGTTATTTTATTTAAATTCCTAGAGCGTCTTCATCAACTGATTAATCTGCTAAGTTTTATATTAAAGAATCTTAGTCAATCTACTTATTTACCAAGCCTTTTTGAGTAGATATGCCATTGATTAATTTGTTTGATTATTGAAGAGAATTAGACTCACTTCCTTATTTTCTTAATAAATTTGAAGCTTAAATTTATAGTCCAGACTAGGTATTAATCTACTAGATCTTCTTTTGAACTTGCCATTCATTCTGAAATCTTGACTCTAATTTTATACACTTGTACTTGTATTTTCCACATAATCTGACTAATTTTCATTTGGATTTTAATTTTATGATTAATTCTTAAGGTTCTTATTTTGATCTGATTATGAGCTGCTAATCTCCTTCCTAGTTGTTCTTAGAATTCATGATGCTAAATCACTTTTCATAAACAGAAGATAGTTGGTCTTTCTACTGTATTAAATTAAGGTTTGCTAGTGGTTTTCATCCTAATGCTATTGTTGTTACTACTATTATTACTAGCATTTGACTTTTTTGCAGAGTCCATCTTTCTTTTCTTTCTATTATAGAAAGTTTGTTTGAATTTTACTAATAGCTCTAATCTTTTTCACTTCTTTGTTTGGCTTAATGCAAAAGAGGATTGAGTGATTTCTTGTGATGGTTCAAACTTTCATACATTTTGCTCTCTTCGTCTTCACCAAGTAAGATACCCATAAATTCCTGTAACTTTTATCTTTGATTTACATGATTGATTGGAGCAATTAACTTTCCACCCATAAGTCTATTGCTAGGCTATCTAGGAGGCTTACTGTTATTATCAGTTTATTAATTGTTCGCTATTTTTAGACTTTGATTCATTTGCCTTTTTGTAGTTTATTACTATCGCTCTCTTCCAGAAGAGTTACGCTTCCTAAAAGAGCTGTCATTTTACGAAGAAATTTCATAGCTTGTGTAATTTGTACTCATATTTCCATTGAGATTAAAGGTAAATCTTTGGTTAGCCAATCTTAAAATTTCCCTTTTTTATTCTTTTATTCATGCTTTAAGGATCATAATTAGCAGTAGCAACTTAAAAAACTGCTTAAAGCAGGGTTTGCACTCATTTTAAAAGATTGATTATAGTTATAGTTGTTTTGCTATTATTGCTGCATCTATATCTGATAAAGTTGATGCTGAGATTTCAAAAATTCTTAATTCGTATTTGTATTCGATCTCTGCAAATTTTTCATGGTCATTGAACCTTTTTAGAGTTATGCCTATGAAAAAGGAAGAGGGTTTTAATTTTACTGAAGTTTTAAGGGTTCAGACTGTTTAGAAGTTAGCTTTGACTTTTCTTTCATTTTTATGACTGTAACTACTAAAAACTTTAATAAATTCAAATTTAATATATGGTGATCTCCTAATTTTATAAAATGCGTAAGTTTAGTGGTAATATTTTAGGTAATTAATCATAAAATTGATATTTTTCTTTAATCTTTTTAATAATTTAAATTCATAAATTGAATAAATGTTGGCACTAAAGAATTTTAGGACTACTACTACTATTGTTTCTTCTATTAAAATTCTCACAATCACAGTTAATAAACATTGACTATCAAAATATAAAATCTTCCCAGCTTGTTACTTTTCACGCTAAGCTAAATGATAAGCAATATTACTACAAAATTAGAGATAAAAGTGATTTACCAATAGACGAGGGGACTGATTCAGCTCATCATTATATCTTCAGCGAAGTAAATATTGATAAAGTTAAGGAAAATAGATGAGGAGCAAGAAAAGATAGTAGCATTAAACCATTTTTGATGGGAGTATAAATGGATTTAAAAATGAGCAAGATCTTATTGATAAAAAAACAGAGATGGAATATTTGATTTCAAGTTAAATGCCAGTAGGTACTGTAAATATCAAGTGTAAGTAGAAATCTACTAAGATATTAATAATTACGTTAATTCCACACTATTGGAACCAAAATTTATATGAAATACAAGAGAAATCAATTTTTTAATCATATTATAGTCAAGGGACAATTCGATTATTAAAATATTAAGAACATCCAAAAGCTGTATATTTTAGCATCTCAAGACACTAATTAAACTCTGGTGAAATCTCGAAGCATTCTTAGATAAAATATATGCATGATTAAAATACTACAAAATTATTATAAATTTATAAATAGATTTATAGATATACTGATCAAGGGAATTTCACCATGGACTTATTCAACTACAATTATGAGTATTTTGAGGCTGTTGAGTTATCACATGAAGATACTATCTTTTCTATAGAAAAATCAATTGAAATCAAGATAGATTTTTAGAAAATTTTATTCTTATATTATTCTTCATAAATTAAATATGCATATTATCAAAACTCAGAATATACATTATTTAAGAAACTATCTACTTATATTATTGATTTCCCTATTTATTCAAAAATAATATTTTCATTACACCACTGATTGGTAGTCAAGAATAATCTTAGTGTAATCCCATATGCTAAAGTCAGGCCACAGCGACGCAATAAATTAATAGCAACTCTCAACTGTCTGATACAATAGAAAATTGCTCATTCTTATTTCATTGTTAGTTCTAATAAGTATTTCTGGCTTGCAGTTGAAGCCCCCATAAAGCTCCTTCTCAAAGTCTTCTACTTTAATCTTTCCATGCTCAAGTTTGAGCTCATCTTTGGAGTAGAGATCTGAAAGTGTGTCTACTGCTTCAAGAATTTCGTATTTTGAGTTGTAGCAGAGACAGACATTCAAGCTGGCTTGATCATTTTGCTTTGTTAAATCTTCTGTGCGGCGCATTGCTTCAGCTACGTCATCCGGCAGGAAATCAAATATAAAATTAATGTATTTAAGAATTTTATCTCTTATATTAAGAGTGCCAGTATAAATAATTTAAAATAGAATTCTAAATCACCTAGAATTTTAACCTAAATTACATTTTATTGCATAAAACATCCGTTCTCTGCCATTCTAGAAAATGATTCTTTTGCTAATCTCATTAAAGTATCAAATATTTTATTTTATAAATTTATACTTACAACTTCTTGCCTAATGTATGGAACCAAATATTTTAAACTAAATAAATCATAAATTTATTATCAAATTCTACTTGACTTATCTTTAGATTATCAGTACTAATTGCAAACACAGTCAATTCTTTAATACCTAAGTGTAGTGCCTAATCCATAGCTTGCTCCAATTTAGCCAATCCAAACGTGTGCCTCTCGTGTTTTGCCTAATAATTTTTAGTTGCAAATCGCTTATTCCCATCCATTATAATCGTTATGCTTCTAGGAATTCTTCCCATTTTTTAGACTTAAATGAATAGTCGCTTATACCAACGCAGAATCATTTCTATATAAATAAGTTATAGTATATATCTTTAAAGAAGTTTATATGTGACTTATATCAACAAGAAATCTGTTGAATTTTGCTAGTCGCAACGTGTTTCACTCAAGTTTGATTTACTTACCTGTTTGTTAAATTAAGTAGGTTTTAAATTAATAATATAATAAAAGTCTGATGAAATTAATCATGCGCTTTACAAATTATAATAAATTATTTATCAAATTTTTTAAAGATACAAGGAGTTGACACAGATCAAACGTAAGTCATAACTATCAATATTTTCTTCGCATTGTCATGAGAAGGAAAATTCCTAGTCAATTTGTCAATCTAACATCCACTAATTGAACATGAATATTAGAATCAGACAAATGATCTACGCCTACAAGGGTGCAACTTAATGTGCTTAGGAGAGTGGAGATTTCGTGCTTTGCAGAGCT
>ARYC01017160.1:0-12349 GCA_000711775.1 Oxytricha trifallax
CAGTCGTCAGAGATCTCGATCTTATCAGTCTCGTTCTAGTCTTACCCCTTATTATACCTCACAGTATTAGCATGGTCGATGATTTGCCTTAGGTAGTCTGTTTTGACTGTTCCCAGAACACCAAAGAAAAAGTCTCTATCTGGTAGTTTACCTGAGTTCATCTCAAGTTCTGGAAGGTACTGCGATACGACTTCATCACCCATAACATCCTGGTAGAGATTCTTGACTGAGAGCTCTTGGTAGTGAGGCACAACCATTCTATTAACCTGGTTTTACCTGAGAGACTTCTTGGTATTATTTAGTAATGTTTTCAGGAAGGCCACCTTAGTCGAAAAAACAAGTGGTGGCAGAAAGATGTTCACTATACAAAGTAAGGAACAGCACTTGAATCTTACAGTGAGTGGTTAGGTACTTGTAGAGGTCTTACTTCGATCTGAATCTACCATAAGCTCCTCGCTTCTTACTAATCGATTCGACTACCCGAATGATTCCATGACTAGTTTAGTAGTCGGACTATATTAATAAATGACTAGCTAGTCGAAAATGATTCTGATCTTAGTCCTCTAGTCGTTGAACCACTTCTCTAGTCTTTTAAAGATTCTAAAATAACTCTTGAATCCCCTTACTCAGACTGTAACAAACATCACTCAACTTTCAAGCTAAAGAGTGTCCACCAAGAGCAACATCAAATCCAGTGGTCCTCTGCAAATTCCTGGAGATTTAGACCTAGACTTGAGAGGTTTTAGATTTTTTGAGGTTAGTAAAAAACTAGTCCATCAGAATCATAAATGGAAAACAAATTTTCCAAAAACACCAGATCCGTCTTAGTCGTTCTTGATTCTTCGATCAACAATTTATGCTGGATTTTCAAGTAACCAGAGGATTCTTACACTGCAAAATTTAGAATCATACTTTCATTATTATTAGTAGCTGCAGTAGCTGGTTAGGTAGAAAATCTCTCGAAATCTTGGTTCGACTAAGACTAATCGTAGACTAAGTTAACTATACAAACTTAGCTTTTTACAAGCTTGAAATCGACTAGCTTAACACTCTATAATTTTGATGTTCTAATGACTCAATTTGTATTAGTAACTATCCTATCTTGATTTTATTAATAGAGGTAGCTGTACATTGCTCTAGACTACCTCTGAAAGAGTGGAATGAAAGTATAGGTTGATTTTGAGTAGTAGAGAAGTATGAATCCAAGAATCGACTAGATAAACTATCAAGACTAGTCGTAGGTTTTTCGACTACCTAGTTTTCTCAAGTATAAATTTTTCGACTGACTAGTCGTAGATTTTGAGACTACCCAAGGTGTAAGATTCTTTGAATCTTGTAACAAACATAACTTCATTAACACTCACCAACATGCCAGCAGGAGTGATAGTATTAGTTGAAAATAAGAGTAAATGATAAGAGTATAAAGTATAGGAGAGTGCATTGAAAATTAGAGTGTAAGGAGGGATTTTAACTTAGTGCGATATTAATAATAAACGACTAGGTAGTCGGAGACTAAGACTAACTTAAAGACTAAAAAAACTGCGGTTGAATGAATCTTAGGTTTGAATAAAATAAGTCTCTTGACTTTGGGGGGAACATAAAGTACTCTGTGTTCTGGTTGCCAGTTAAGCTTATCAAACTTCTCCCCTCGACCTCTGCTAAACTGTACCAGTATCTGGTCAAAGGTTAGAGATAGAATTGCTTGATAAGATTTTTGATGACTGCGTTAGCTGTAGTCTTCTTAGAGTATGCTGCTGCATTTTCGACTAGCTACGACTAGGTAGTCCAGACAGAGTCGTAGTCTTTAGTCATGAACAGGTATACAATCATAGAGACTAAGGCGTAGACATCGACTAGTCGATCACCAGCAAAGAAGACTCCTGTAGTCGGATAAAACATTAATGACCCATCATACTCAATCTACTTTTTAGATGCGAGTACTCTTGCATTCTCAAAGTTCCTTAGTCTTGCCTTGATAGGGTAGTCGTTGAGGACTATGTTATTGAAGCTTAGTTGGTGGTGTACGAATCCGATTGTATGCAGTTCTCTTAAACCATATATGATTTGCTTCATGACTAGTCGATCGAATGAGCACTGCGATTAGTCATCATATAGTAGTCGTAACTGAATTGAGGGATCAGGTACTGGAGTACGATGTGATCGCTGCCTTTCAAGACCATCTCCAACTAAGTGATTCCATGAAGTTAGAGTTAGAAGGCAGTCTTAGTTATATCATACTCCCTTTGCAGCTACTCTGATTCAAGCTCCTCTTCAAGAAAACCTCTCAGTGCGAACAGCTTGTAGAATCTTCCGTCATGAAGCATAGTCCCATAAGGAGCACTAGTCATTTTTTAGAGAGGACTAGGCTTAGTCGCTTAGTCGTAGAGATATTTGAAGCAAGGAATGATAAAAGTATCATCGATTCTGTACTTATTTATCCTTGCGATTGAGTCATCCACTTCATCCTCAGTGTCAGGGATCTCAATATCAACCTTTGGGTTAGACTTCGAGCTTGTTTTAGCATTCACTCTCTACCTCTTCTTTGGAGGTTCCTTGAGTTCCTCCTCTTAGTCATCACTCTCATTAGCCATCGACTAGTCTTCTTATTATTATTAAATTTAATCTCTTTTTACTTTAGATATTGCGGAGTGAAATCCTTGCGACTTTTGTTCCTGCTTCTACAATCCTTAGTCGCTCTGCTTGGATTTATTGTGAACCTCTTTGACATGACGATTGAGATTGCTCTTATTATTAAAAACCTTGGAGCAGGTAGCGCATCAATACACAGTAGTCGCTGGTGCTGAAATCGCACTCTTGTCATCCTCGTTGTTTGACTCTGGTAAGTTATCTTTGATTTGTATATCTGATTGAAAGTTTATGGAGCTAGTATGAAACTCTGGATTTAGCTGGTGGTTGTAAAAGTTTGCAAAGTTCTAAGCATCGTTGTCAGCGATAGCCTAGTCGAACAGTTCCTCGTTCATGAATCTTAAGTTTAAGACAAATGATTATAACTGTGGTTGATTAGATTGATTAATAGTTAAGTTAAATTTAAAAGTTAATAGTAGTAATCAAGACTTAATCACAAAACCACCCAAATGAACAATGGTGAAGGGTAGTTGTATACTCTGACTTTCATGTTCAGACTAGTCACGACTACTCTCAATCAACCTAGTCTTCGACTATAGTCCTTATTAATAGTCACTTAGTCGCATTTTCGCATTAATAATCAACGTGTGTCAATTCACTATCAACTCATAGACTAAGCATGAATTGGGGTTTTGGGGTTTTGGGGTAATGGTGAAGGGTAGTTGTATACTCTGACTTTCATGATCAGACTAGTCACGACTACTCTCAATCAACCTAGTCTTCGACTAAAGTCCTTATTAATAGTCGCTTAGTCGCATTTTCGCATTAATAAACGTGTGTCAATTCACTATCAACTCATAGACTAAGCATGAATTGGGGTTTTGGGGTTTTGGGGTATTGTTGATACTTATACTATCTTTAATAAAGATGGTGGTATTTTTTCACCACATCTTTACTTGTTCTTCTCCATATTTCCATTCCTTCTTCTATTTGTTAGCACTCCTGCCATGATGTATGGACTTGAGGAGTATCTCAAAACAGCTTTATGGTTTGTTTGTTTGATTGATTCTATAGTTTGTAATTGGTCTATTGACTTTTTTGTACTCTAATTAGTTTTTTACTATTTTTGTTATTTACTTAATCAACTTTTATTTGGTTTTTTCTGATTTCTTGAATACACTTTGTGTAAGTTGGATTCCTAAGTACTTTGTTTATTCTACTATTGCTATGATCAGATTGTCATTCCAAGGTAATTTTCTTTGCTTCCTTGTCTCCTCCTTTCATTGATTTTCTATCAATAAATGCTTGCGTCTTGTTGTTCATGTTGTATTTGCTTGCCATATTGGTTTTGATCTTCTATACCATTCTTTTATCTCTTTTAGGTGTAGAATTCTGCCATTATATCATCTGCAAATAGCGTCATTTTTGGCTTATTATATTCTACTAATAGTTATTCTGCTCCATCACTCTCCTCGTTTACCTTTTTCCATTGTTTACATATTTTCCTATAGTTGTTTCTTTTCTCTCTCTCTCTCTCTCTCTCATGATTTTATCTTCCTGTATTAACTTGCAAATTAAAATTTTGAATAGGACTGGTGACAGTGCTCCTCTTTGTACTAATCGTTATGTCATTGCTATAATTTTTTCTCCTACTGTTATCGTTGTTGTATTGTAATTGTTTTCTACCATATTCATCAATTTGCTTGCTAAGTTTGAGCTCCATTCTCTTACCCTCTTCCCCAGTATTTCTAACATTAACTCATGTTTCAGATTATCATAGGCTGCTGATATATCACAAAAAGGCAGATTTTCTCTCTCTAACATGTTTCGCATACACATTTCTCCAAATGCTGTACTAGATGTTTTTCACCATAACTCTTTTGTTAGATGATCCAACGTTGCCCTTCCTTTCGTAAATGCTGCGTGTTCTATGCCACCTTCTAATCACCTTTTGTTCTTTTTCTTTTTCTATTATTATTATTTTTAATGCTTTTTCTATGATTTTGTATAGTACTGAGAGTACTCCTATTGGCCTTATTTCCTTCGTGGTTTCTACTGCTACTTTTCCTGCTTATGAGAATGGTTTCAGTTTTGAGATTGTCATGTATATAGGATATTTGCTTGTCATTGTCAGTCTCTCAATTATGATTGTTTTCCATTTTGATTTAAACTTCCTTCTTTTTGTATTCTTCATGTCCTTTCCTTGGTGCCCATCCAAAGTGTAGTAATTGTTCTCAAGTGTAATTTTTCCTTTTAATTTCCTTAAATGCTTCTTGTTCTATAATTAGTTCTTCTTTGCATTCACATCCAAAACCCCAAAACCCTTTCAGTAGTTTGATTGAGTTTTTGATTGATAAAAATAGACTATTAGTGCATACTTTATTAGGATTTTAATAGGGTTTATGTAGGGGTTTTAATGTTTAAATATTGGTAATTTAAGTGGGTATAACAAGCGAGTTTTTAAAATATTTCACACAAATATAACCTTAGAGTCATGTGGCAGTTCTCTGAATTTTATCTTCCTAAGTTGATGTTTGATCGTTTCTATTGTTTGTTAATTCTCTTAGCTTGGTTTGATAATAGTTGACTATGCAAGTTCTCTGAGACCTCCATTTATTTTATTTTTATCGAGATATTGTTTGATTCTCTGCTTAGAATCTCTCTCATTCCTGAGGCTGAAGTAATCGTTTCTTGGCATGTCGCTCTCTATTATTATTACTGCTAGAGCCCAGATATCCCATTAGGTGTTTCCATCTCTCCAATTTTCTCTCTCTGGGAAATACCTAGGAGTGCCGTATACATTTCCTTAAGCAGAGGCTTGCGCTCTTTGAGCTCTATTGAAGTCAATAATATAAACTCTAAGAGGCTGAAAGTTCATCATGATGTTCTCTGGCTGTAAGTCTCTATGAACATAACCTAGCTTGTGAAGCTCTTCAATCCCCTCAACTATCTGCTATACTATCTAGCTAATTTATCTCTGACATCTATTGTCAGATAAGAATTCTCTGTAAGTCATTTCTAGTAAAGGAAGCCTGAAGGCTACATGATCTTTACCAAGTAAAATAGCATCAAGCTAGATGATATGCCTGCACTCATTTAACTTTGCCTTTTAAAGAGCATAATACTCATAAGCAAATTCCATTTGGAACTTGTCATCAGCAAGGAAGTAATTGAAAGGATATATCTTGTAAGCATATTAGTCATCAGTAATGACTCTCTTCTCTATTTTATCTTCAAGAGTGAGGTAGCTTTCTAGGCAAGAATCTAAGTCAATAATTTTTAATATGGGAATCTTCATTGCCTCTATTTTAACCAGAATTTTATTGATCTCAGAGACGGGAAAGTTCTTGACTGCTTTCTTCATTTTAACTTACTTCTAGACTTCAACTCGAAGAGACTGGATTTCTTGATCTGCTCTTTTAGAGATCTTTTAGAGGAACCTATTCCCTGCAGGTTCATGAATAAAGACAAAACTTTGATTGTGCTTTTTCTTTAAGTGCACTTCTACGTCTTAGACAATCTTTCATTTGTAAGCCCCAACTGAAAAGTATAAATCTATCGCGAATTTTCAGATCTTTTTCAAGTTCTTCTTGCTGTTATTTTATTTAAATTCCTAGAGCGTCTTCATCAACTGATTAATCTGCTAAGTTTTATATTAAAGAATCTTAGTCAATCTACTTATTTACCAAGCCTTTTTGAGTAGATATGCCATTGATTAATTTGTTTGATTATTGAAGAGAATTAGACTCACTTCCTTATTTTCTTAATAAATTTGAAGCTTAAATTTATAGTCCAGACTAGGTATTAATCTACTAGATCTTCTTTTGAACTTGCCATTCATTCTGAAATCTTGACTCTAATTTTATACACTTGTACTTGTATTTTCCACATAATCTGACTAATTTTCATTTGGATTTTAATTTTATGATTAATTCTTAAGGTTCTTATTTTGATCTGATTATGAGCTGCTAATCTCCTTCCTAGTTGTTCTTAGAATTCATGATGCTAAATCACTTTTCATAAACAGAAGATAGTTGGTCTTTCTACTGTATTAAATTAAGGTTTGCTAGTGGTTTTCATCCTAATGCTATTGTTGTTACTACTATTATTACTAGCATTTGACTTTTTTGCAGAGTCCATCTTTCTTTTCTTTCTATTATAGAAAGTTTGTTTGAATTTTACTAATAGCTCTAATCTTTTTCACTTCTTTGTTTGGCTTAATGCAAAAGAGGATTGAGTGATTTCTTGTGATGGTTCAAACTTTCATACATTTTGCTCTCTTCGTCTTCACCAAGTAAGATACCCATAAATTCCTGTAACTTTTATCTTTGATTTACATGATTGATTGGAGCAATTAACTTTCCACCCATAAGTCTATTGCTAGGCTATCTAGGAGGCTTACTGTTATTATCAGTTTATTAATTGTTCGCTATTTTTAGACTTTGATTCATTTGCCTTTTTGTAGTTTATTACTATCGCTCTCTTCCAGAAGAGTTACGCTTCCTAAAAGAGCTGTCATTTTACGAAGAAATTTCATAGCTTGTGTAATTTGTACTCATATTTCCATTGAGATTAAAGGTAAATCTTTGGTTAGCCAATCTTAAAATTTCCCTTTTTTATTCTTTTATTCATGCTTTAAGGATCATAATTAGCAGTAGCAACTTAAAAAACTGCTTAAAGCAGGGTTTGCACTCATTTTAAAAGATTGATTATAGTTATAGTTGTTTTGCTATTATTGCTGCATCTATATCTGATAAAGTTGATGCTGAGATTTCAAAAATTCTTAATTCGTATTTGTATTCGATCTCTGCAAATTTTTCATGGTCATTGAACCTTTTTAGAGTTATGCCTATGAAAAAGGAAGAGGGTTTTAATTTTACTGAAGTTTTAAGGGTTCAGACTGTTTAGAAGTTAGCTTTGACTTTTCTTTCATTTTTATGACTGTAACTACTAAAAACTTTAATAAATTCAAATTTAATATATGGTGATCTCCTAATTTTATAAAATGCGTAAGTTTAGTGGTAATATTTTAGGTAATTAATCATAAAATTGATATTTTTCTTTAATCTTTTTAATAATTTAAATTCATAAATTGAATAAATGTTGGCACTAAAGAATTTTAGGACTACTACTACTATTGTTTCTTCTATTAAAATTCTCACAATCACAGTTAATAAACATTGACTATCAAAATATAAAATCTTCCCAGCTTGTTACTTTTCACGCTAAGCTAAATGATAAGCAATATTACTACAAAATTAGAGATAAAAGTGATTTACCAATAGACGAGGGGACTGATTCAGCTCATCATTATATCTTCAGCGAAGTAAATATTGATAAAGTTAAGGAAAATAGATGAGGAGCAAGAAAAGATAGTAGCATTAAACCATTTTTGATGGGAGTATAAATGGATTTAAAAATGAGCAAGATCTTATTGATAAAAAAACAGAGATGGAATATTTGATTTCAAGTTAAATGCCAGTAGGTACTGTAAATATCAAGTGTAAGTAGAAATCTACTAAGATATTAATAATTACGTTAATTCCACACTATTGGAACCAAAATTTATATGAAATACAAGAGAAATCAATTTTTTAATCATATTATAGTCAAGGGACAATTCGATTATTAAAATATTAAGAACATCCAAAAGCTGTATATTTTAGCATCTCAAGACACTAATTAAACTCTGGTGAAATCTCGAAGCATTCTTAGATAAAATATATGCATGATTAAAATACTACAAAATTATTATAAATTTATAAATAGATTTATAGATATACTGATCAAGGGAATTTCACCATGGACTTATTCAACTACAATTATGAGTATTTTGAGGCTGTTGAGTTATCACATGAAGATACTATCTTTTCTATAGAAAAATCAATTGAAATCAAGATAGATTTTTAGAAAATTTTATTCTTATATTATTCTTCATAAATTAAATATGCATATTATCAAAACTCAGAATATACATTATTTAAGAAACTATCTACTTATATTATTGATTTCCCTATTTATTCAAAAATAATATTTTCATTACACCACTGATTGGTAGTCAAGAATAATCTTAGTGTAATCCCATATGCTAAAGTCAGGCCACAGCGACGCAATAAATTAATAGCAACTCTCAACTGTCTGATACAATAGAAAATTGCTCATTCTTATTTCATTGTTAGTTCTAATAAGTATTTCTGGCTTGCAGTTGAAGCCCCCATAAAGCTCCTTCTCAAAGTCTTCTACTTTAATCTTTCCATGCTCAAGTTTGAGCTCATCTTTGGAGTAGAGATCTGAAAGTGTGTCTACTGCTTCAAGAATTTCGTATTTTGAGTTGTAGCAGAGACAGACATTCAAGCTGGCTTGATCATTTTGCTTTGTTAAATCTTCTGTGCGGCGCATTGCTTCAGCTACGTCATCCGGCAGGAAATCAAATATAAAATTAATGTATTTAAGAATTTTATCTCTTATATTAAGAGTGCCAGTATAAATAATTTAAAATAGAATTCTAAATCACCTAGAATTTTAACCTAAATTACATTTTATTGCATAAAACATCCGTTCTCTGCCATTCTAGAAAATGATTCTTTTGCTAATCTCATTAAAGTATCAAATATTTTATTTTATAAATTTATACTTACAACTTCTTGCCTAATGTATGGAACCAAATATTTTAAACTAAATAAATCATAAATTTATTATCAAATTCTACTTGACTTATCTTTAGATTATCAGTACTAATTGCAAACACAGTCAATTCTTTAATACCTAAGTGTAGTGCCTAATCCATAGCTTGCTCCAATTTAGCCAATCCAAACGTGTGCCTCTCGTGTTTTGCCTAATAATTTTTAGTTGCAAATCGCTTATTCCCATCCATTATAATCGTTATGCTTCTAGGAATTCTTCCCATTTTTTAGACTTAAATGAATAGTCGCTTATACCAACGCAGAATCATTTCTATATAAATAAGTTATAGTATATATCTTTAAAGAAGTTTATATGTGACTTATATCAACAAGAAATCTGTTGAATTTTGCTAGTCGCAACGTGTTTCACTCAAGTTTGATTTACTTACCTGTTTGTTAAATTAAGTAGGTTTTAAATTAATAATATAATAAAAGTCTGATGAAATTAATCATGCGCTTTACAAATTATAATAAATTATTTATCAAATTTTTTAAAGATACAAGGAGTTGACACAGATCAAACGTAAGTCATAACTATCAATATTTTCTTCGCATTGTCATGAGAAGGAAAATTCCTAGTCAATTTGTCAATCTAACATCCACTAATTGAACATGAATATTAGAATCAGACAAATGATCTACGCCTACAAGGGTGCAACTTAATGTGCTTAGGAGAGTGGAGATTTCGTGCTTTGCAGAGCTATTCCCGCTGGCAGACTTGGAGACCCGGAGCTTTGTGAGGGCAAAATTGCTAATTTCTTATAGTGCTACCACGATATGTAATAAAAAACATTACAATTGTTGTGTTCTATTAAAGAAAAATCAATTTTCATTTCTATTACTGAATTACTTAAATATGAATTGTGTATAGGGTTAAGGAAAGCAGTGCAAACTGTCAAACTTAATTCAAGAATATATATGGATGCTTGAAAGCTAATTTGACTGGAGATCAGCCATCAGAAGTGCCCTGCATTGAAATGCTTGAAGAATTCGCAAAATGCAAATAATGATCGACTTAGTGAATATATATTTATTTATATAACTGATTTATCTTTTTAAATACAATGAAATAATTTATGAATGCAGAGTTTAAGATGCATAAATTAATAATTGCAATATCAGATTATGATGCGAATATGAATTGCAAGTTAGCTAAATGAATAGAATTGAGTTATCAATTCACAATTATTTATAAATAATAAATACATTTTAAAATATGAATTTATTAAAAATAAAGAAAGTTAACCTTTTTCAAAAAGTGGCTTTTGTACTTGTTCTGTAGAGAATTTAAAACCCTGGAAAGTTAATTATAACTTGTTAAATTTCGTATTAAAAGAAAGTAAAATGATATCTCAATATTAAACTCGATTTTTGTCGCTTAATGTGATAAAATAGCACTGAAAATAGCTTATTTTGAAACCATTATAGTATAAATACCATATTATTAAGGTTTGGATACTGTTAAGTACTGTAAATTTCTAATTATTTAAATTCACTTTAACTTTATTTCCCAATTATTATTTTTTATAGCAATATGTCAGCGGTGGACCAATGTAGATTCATTAGTTTTTCTTGCAATTACACTGAGATATTCATATCATTTTATTTAAACGATAAAATATCAATCTCTAGTTGTGATGATTTTTTTAGCATAACCTAAATATTATTTAATCTAAAAATATAATATAAACTATAATTATTCTAGTCATTTATTTATATTAGTCATTTCAATTCTTTAAGTTTAAATTTTAGACTTCTTCTTACTCTTTTTTGGCTTGCTGCTATTTACTTTTATCTCTTCTTGTAAGTTATCATCATCATTGCCATTTTTATTTCTATTGCGAACTTATGGTATTTAACCATTTAGTCTCAAATTATTCTCACTATCATCATCAATCGTCCTTCTCTCAGAATCTAACTTAGTGTTTGCAGTAGCTTCCTAAATATTATCATAATACTCGTCATCAACATCGTTATATCGATTGAAATAAATACCACTTCTTTCATTGTCATTACTATTATCCAAATTATCATCGCTAATATTATTTATGAGTATTAAATATCATATCATCTCTCTCTCCTAAGTGTAGGCATCAAACTCTACCTCCGGATTATACTAAATTTTATCATTCTCATGATTAGGGCACATTATTATCATTAGAAAAAATAAGTCAAAAGTGAAGATTAAATCAAAGACTCCGTTACCTATCATAAGGGAGTTTGAACCAACGGATTAGGGGATTTATCAAAACCAGTTATAGCGCCAGAATAATTGATTGAATTAAAAATGCCTGTAGGATATCTCAAGACCCTAAAGTAAAAATATTCATAGGAATGGTATACTTACAAGAGGAAGAACGACAGAATAATCATAATTGCTATATTGAAATTAGCCAGCTTTTTAATTCTTCTGTAAACTCTGATCTTAAAAGTCTCTTTGTAATTTACCAACCTCCTTAATGTCTTAAGATATTACTGATTTGCAACATAGAAAACTCCGATTATTAAGCCAATCATTAATATACTGAAAATTTTGATAAGCCATTCCAGCCAACTAAACTTTTGACTTAACCCAATCTATGCACTGCAAACAATAAACAACCCACACAATAGTAAACTTATTCTTATTCGCAATTTTTAGCTGAGACTTAGAGTATTCACTTTGTAGCCAGTAGAGAATAACATAATAAATCCACTAAGCTACAAAGCTCTCACCAATTAGAGCATGTTAATGCTAATCTCTAAAAGCATGTTTATTTTACCGAGGCGATTTATATGCTCATACTGTAGATATTCACAAACATAGAGCAGTAAAGCATTAGAGAAAAGTAGAAGCAATTACAGTTGATATAGATTTATTTGAGAAGATTTTATAATTTTTAAAGCGAAATAGATCCAATACACACTTAAAATCGAGAGGAATATAATAAGGGAAGAGTAAAACTATGAAGTAGTTAAGAAATATAATAAATTACTCTTAATTTGAGGATATTCTCAGAAGTTAAGAAGCCATGATGAGTGTTGTAAAAATAAACAGTAGCTTCAATTATTCTTAGACTTGCATCATAATTAGTTTGCTT